>WITN01000798.1:0-38958 GCA_015025155.1 Lactarius quietus | reverse complement strand
ACAGGCCGGCACGAGACACCGTTATGGTTATCAGAGGCAAGCGGACACCGGGTGAACGCAATCAGTATCGACAAGGCGGACATAAATGACGATACTGCGTTGCACTTGGCGTCACATGGCGGACACTTCGAAATTGTGCGCGAGTTATTGATGCGAGGGGCGGACGTCAACGCACAGAATCGGAGCCACAGGACACCTTTGCATATGGCATCAGATTGTTGGGCAAGTGACAAACTGCGTCTCTCCTGATATATCTCATGGCTGATATCACTGGGACAGCACATCAAAGGCTATCGTGGAAATTCAAAACATACCCTGCAGCGTTGAAACTGTGCGACTATTACTTTGATCACGGCGCAGACGTGACTGCGCTAGATATGACCCAGTCAACGCCTTTGCACCTGGCGTCATTTTCAGTGGTTCCTGATATTGTGCAGATATTGTTAGAGAACGGTGCAGATGCGAACGCACAAAACGAGACAAACATGACTCCATTACATAACGCATCGCGCCGGGGATGTGCCGAATCCGTCCAGCTATTGATCGAGCATGGCGCAGATGTGGCCACACAGGATTGGAGCCAGAGGTCGCCTCTGCATCTCGCGTCATCTTGGGTGAGTGCGGAAACTTGTACTCATATTTTACGTGAGAACTGATGTCGAAGGACAGACGACCACGTCTGCTTTGATGAACTGATAGAGCGCGATGCGAAGGCCGATACTGTACACTGTTGATCAAGCAGGGACCCGACGTAAACCGAACAGGATCAGACCGGCTCGACACCTTTACATATGGCGTCGTCCTGGGGGGGCTGCAGAAATTGTGCAGCTCTTGATTGAAATGGCGCAGACGTCACTGTGCGAAATGAGACCCAGTCGACACCTTTGCATTCAGCACTATCTTGGGTGAGTACCATAACCGCGTCGTTCTTGATTTATCCCAGGGCCCGATCTAAAATGGACAGAAAATTGGTGGCCGCGGTATGAGAGACCCAAGCCTGAGTGGTCCCATTGCTCCAGCCGAAACCATGCGTTTATTGATTGAAAATGGTGCGGATGTCTCCGACAAGATGAGTGCCACAGAACTCCTTTGCACCTGGCATCATCTTGGGTGAGTGACCCAACTGTGCCACTCTTAATCCATACAGAGCCGATGCAAAAAAAACAGGATGATGGTCGCTTTTCAAGAACCAATGAGGAGAAGTCCAAGGCGAAGGCTGACAATGTACAACTATTGATCAGCATGGGGCGGATGTGTCAGCACAGGATAAGACCACTCAACACCTTTACATCTTGCAGAATTCTTTGGGAGATCTGAAACTGTGCTTTTATATTAGAGCACGATGCAGATGTTACCGCAAGGGATGGAGCAACAGGACGCGCTACATCTAGCATTGTCTCAGGTGAGCGTTACAACCGCTTTCTGTTGACCCGAAGACATGGAGTTGAACTACAGCAATGGACAGCATGGCGATGACCGGCTGAGTGACGAAAAGTACAATGGAAAGGCTGAAACAGCGCGGCTCTTGATCGAGCACAGCGTTGATGTGATTGTTCAAGATGAGAGCCGCTCAACTCTGTTGCATCTAGCATCATCGTTGGGGGTTCCTGAAGTTGCGCGGTTGTTAATTGAGCATGGTGCAGACATTGCTGCTCAGGATGGGAACTGCAGAACACCTTTGCATCTGGCATCATCCTTTGTGAGTGCTAAACATACCTCACTCTCGTTTGAACACAGATCTTATCTAAATGGACAGGGACACCACTATGTCATGCCTCTCTTTCCAAAGTTTTACCAGGGGACCGACATTGTGAGGTTATTAATTGATCATGGGGCAGACGTAGCTGCACAAGATGAGACCCACTCGACGCCTTTACATCTGCGGCATTATGTGGGGGTGCTGAAACAGTTCGGCTATTGATCGAACATGGGGCCAATGTCATTGCGCAAGATAGAAGTAAGAAGACACCTTTGCATCTAGCGTCGTCAAAAGTGAGTTCTATGAGCACGTCATATTAATGTTGCACAGGATTGATAAAATGGACCGTACGATAAGGATAGACAGGAGATATTGAACTAACGCCTTTTGGAAAGCTGAAACTGTCCGTCATTGATCGAGAATGGGCAAGCGTGGAGGCGCAAGACGAAGCCACTCAACACCTTTGGCATATGCGTCGTCCTCGGTTTCTAGATTGTGCAGCTCCTGATCAACATGGCGCGATGTGACCGCACGGGATTGCAGTAACAGACGCCCTTGCATCACGCACGTCCTGGTGATGCCAAACTACGTTACTCTTGATCCAGCACGGGATTGTTGATGCAAACGACAGGATGATAGTCCTTTGTGGAAAATTTCCTGGATTCTCACACAAAGGCCAACATCGTGAAACTATTAATCGACCATAGGCTGATGTGACGCGCAAGATGAGACCCAATCAACGCCTTTGCATCTGGCGGCATCCCTTGGAATGCCGAAACAGTGCGACTGTTGATTGAGAACGGTGCAGATGTCTCCGCCCAGGATGATAACCACAGGACACTCTTACATCTGGTGTCATGTCGGGTGAGTATCGAGACTATGCGCCCTTTGATACAGCATGAAATGATGTTAATTCACAGGACGAGGGGCTCGACTCGGAACAAGATTTGCGCTTGAGAAGGTCGAAGGATAAAGCTGATATTGTGCAGGTATTGATTCTGAATGGAGCAGATGTGACTGCACGGGACGACACTCACTCGACGCCCTTGCATTTGGCGTCGTCTAAGTGGAGTGCCGAAACTGTGGGTCCACTGATCCGACATGGCTCGGATGTCAATGCGCAAAATGCGAACCAGTAAACACCGCTTCATCTGGCGGCATCATCCCATCTGGCATTGGAAGGCACTATCGTGCGCCTGCTACTTCGACATGGCGCAGATGTGAATGCCAAGGATAATGAAGGCCGTACCCCGCTTGAGATAGCAGTGTTGGAAGGGAATTCTCGGATGGCAAAGATACTGTCAGACCACAAGGCGTGGAGAGGATAGACGTACATATGGCCTACATTCTTCTTTTGCACATAACTTGGTAGCACCAATGATCGCTTGCCTTTTATTTCCATTCTTTTTGTATTGTAGCTGGAGCATCGGCAGATGTGGTGGCTACGGCAATACAGAAAGGAGTAGTAGGGGCATCGTCTAAGGACGTTTCATGCATTTTTTTGGTGCCTTATCACCGTATGCATACCCTGAACCGTCACTGATAACATATTGGAACTGTTATAATATTGGGTGAGCGCGAAGCAATTAAAGACAGAAACTATGATGGTGAAATCAGTGAGATGCCGGCAGTTGTATTCGGCTATAGGCTATTGTTTTTGAGCTGACAAAGGAAAGGAGGACGGGTGACGATCATCAGGTGATGTAACAGTACTTCAAGGTGATGTATTTCGATTGAACAGTGTTTAATGCATGGAGTGTTCCAAAATTTTCGCGCGGCGTCGCCTCCCGCGTTAATGTGTGCGTCGAGCGCGGAGGAATTCCGCTGCTGCAGGCGCGACCGCGTCTGTGCGCGCTGGGCGATAGCCGCGTGCCTTAGGTAGCGCCGTGACTTCGCGCTCGGCGTCTGGGCAGGATAGTCCTCATGCTTGCGACCGCGTCGACTGTGCGTGAAAACGCGTGCTCGAGGTCTTCTCGCGCGTCCATCGCGATCGTTGTTACGCCTCTTCGTCTGCAAGCTCTTCGGTGCTTCGTAGGAACTTCCGTAGGCGCTCTCGTACGTTTTTCCCAGCTCCCCCGTGAGGCGTTTGGTTGTCCGATCTATTGGAGCTTCGTGAAAGGAAACCGAGTGACCAATCGAGTGAGGAGGCGGGCGGGTGCATGCTCTTGATGGCTTCTTTGAGATCCCGACGGTGCAGGTGAGGCGATTGATCTGTGTGATTGATCAGCTTGGCACCTGCATAGACAAATTTTATTCACGCAACTTGCAAGCTATCATCACGTCATGACATTTTGAAGGAAAGCAAGCCCCGCATTTTTGGCCAAAGATCATAGCCATGGCTCCAATGTGCCCAAATTGGAACAGCTTCGCAAGAGCCACAGAAATGATCATTTTCCTTTGGAACGATGTTCAGTAAAAGCATCAGGGGAACGGATTGTACAACGTACCGATACTGGGGACCGCAATAGGCATGATGATCGTCTTGCCAAATATTTTGTCGGATGCTACAGCGACCTCCTCAGTTTCTCAACCCTCGCTCCATGCAAGTAGCGCCTTGGTGATTCCGTGCCAATCGCCACACATCATGTACGGCTATGGATGCGAATCGTGTGCGCGTCCTGGGACGGGCGACAGATCTTGGGCACGACAAAGCCCTCCAACGCCTCTCCATCTCATGTGCCGCTCTAGCCACATCGTTCGTGAACGTCCTGACGTCCTGCATGGCGGGGATCTCGAGCGAGAGCATAGACATGAAATCTCATTCGTGCGCGAACGCCTCGAGCACGGCTGGGGAAGCGTCGCATACAGTCGTTGATCCTGTGTAGTTATAGCCCTACCTTATCAGCGGATGCCAGTGGAAGTACTTTTTTTTAAATGTCGTCGGAGAGCTGTGAGGAATGAAGACAAGGTGGGCAAACAGCGTTTGGGTGTAGAACGTCGTCTTTCCTGCCTACTCTAAATTACAACACCGCCAGCGCTTGCTGACCTGAGTATGGCTCTCCGAGGAACCCTGCACGTGCCCTAGTCGGCGTTTATTTTCTAAGTGACTAGGATATTGAGCCGCGGTAGTGCTGCGATGAAGATATTACATCCGTTCGATCTAAGCTTCAGGGTATGCGGAGGCCTCTAGAAACGATCTGTGGCGAAATGAGAGAGAGATTCGAGCAGACCCTTACATGAGAAACACGCATTTCCGCGGAACCTCTCTGATTTTGAAAACCTGTCGTATCCTCGCGACGATTCGGTATGCGGTTCGTCTCCAACCAGAATACAGTCTGTGTGCGAGGATCAGGAACGGGGACGGAACGTCACGGTACTTGAATACCATCTTCCGACTCTCCACTGTGACGTATGGAAGATGTGACAGAGCTTGCTGTATTGAACAGAGGATAGCCTGGGCGACCTGGGATGTGAAGAGAACGGGAGGAACAAGTTTACGTACAGCACGCCGAATTTCTCCGGTACTGGCCGAGCTCCGTTTTACGCAACTCGCTTTCCTAGTTGGGTGCATGTACTGTTCTCCTCCTTCCTTTTCAACCGAGGTCTCCCCGGAACCCCTAGTAGTGAGTTCACGTTTTGCTGATGTATTCTGAAGCAAGATCCAACTTGAAGGCGAGATCCCTTCCCATTTGATTCCCACTATATGTTCAAGTTTAGGTTCACTGAAGGCCGGGTCAGTCTGGGCCTTGCTCGGTTGTGCAAGGTATGTGTGCGCAGATTCAACGTCCAAGTAAAAGAAACAAGGAACTGCCGCACAATAACTACAACTTCTATGGCGACGATCAAGTTTTATTTTCTCCCCTTCTCTCTCTCTTGCTCCTCTGATAACAATTACCACGTCTGTGCAAGCATTTGTAGGAAAGAGTCTGTCAGCAAAGCACCTCCGAGTCAATGACTAGCGGATGAGAACTGGATGAGTCTGGATGTCGTTGTGACTCCGAGTCGTAGGCGTCGTCCACTGGTAGTGTCCCTCAAGTTCATTCGCCTACGTCGTCTAGGCGTCCCTCCACTTCTGAGAGAGCCCATGCCTCAGCGCGGAAATTTGAGGGTTTGAATTGTCTTGTTCTAGAGGTGGGTGTCACACCGGATAGAGGGGTTGACACGAAATTACTCGTCTGATTCCCGGCTTTTCGAATCGGCTCGCGAGGTGTATGTAGCATGTAAATAAGGCTGCCAGATCGCTATTGTTGAGTCGTTCTGATATTGTAGTCCTTGTTACCCAACTCTAAATCACGCTTAGAAAATGTCCATCAAGTCACGAAGGGTCTGCAGGTTCAAAAAGTCCGGCGTCCCGAGACCCGTCACCTAGGAAACCAACAGTCAACCAATGCTTAAAAGGGTGCAACGGAGGTGTAACAAGACGAACTGGATCCCATCCACCTATGGCCGAGAATCCAGGGGTGTTGCACCCCGGATTGGACCCAGACGTAATGTCATTCATGGCTTGACGAAGGTTGCTGTACAGCAAGGGATTCAGAAAGCCGAGCGGGGCTCTATCGGTTGAAATCAAGTAGTCGTTAAGTAGTGAGATTATGCTGGCTGAGATCTGTCCATTGGCGATGGACTGAGTGCTCGAGGCCGAGTGGAGGGAGGGAAAACGCACCGGTGTCGAGTAGCTTGTGCCATTATTGATATTGGATTTTTTCTTTAACATGTAAACAACATTGAGCGCCTGCGCAGAGATGTCAGGGATACCGCGGCCTCGGGCGCTGGACAAACCATGAAAATTACTAAGTAAAGAGTACGTCTGGTCAGGTTATGACAAAACGCACTTGTACATGCCAGCATACTGGCTTCCGAGCTGCTCCAGAAATTTGGCAACAACCTCATCTTGGTAGTGAGGGCGCCGAAAATGGTTCGAGAAGCCGCCTCCAGAGATGTCCGCTGCAGTCTCGCGGCTCTTGCCCGTCATGCCGCCCGTCGTGCCGCCTACGCTTGTAACATAGGGACCTACAAAAGATTAGCATTGCTGTAAGCGACCTGTACCTGTAACGACGTCCTTCTTCCAAAGAGAAATCGCATTACACATACAGGATGCAGGGAACTCGGGGATGAACTGGACCCTTCCTGAGCCGTCCTGGGCCAGGCAGGCCCCTTTTCCGACGCCTTCGTTGCCGCTCGGGAAGAGAACGCTGACGCCACGCGCACCAAGTTGAGCGAACAGGTCGCACAAGGCTATGGTATACTCCCGGGGGAGATCTCTCTCAAAACTACCATACGAAGTGCTGATAGTCTTTGGAACGTCTGGCTGGTCGATCACAATATTGAGCCACTCCAGCATAGCGTCGCCTGGGCTGGGTGTAAGGTCATGTCGATATTCGATGTCACCGCCGACGCTGTAGAAGGTGAGGGGGGTCGGATACGTTAGGGCACGCGTGTATTGGGTGTTTTGATTCAGCTCGGAACTGGGATTATTCGGGTAGTACCTGCCGCCGTTGAGCTGTAGGACCTTGTAGGTCGCGGCGTCTGCCGCATTCGTGCGATATTTTTTCATGAACTTCTTCAAATCTCCCGGGTTCGGGTATTCATCACTGTAGCCTACAACGCCCAGCGAATTCTTGTCCGTTGCGGCCGGTACATAAGCATCCGTTCTGTACAGCCAGCTCACTTCTGGTGGCGTGACTTGAGCACGGCGAAGGCTACTCGTCCCCTGCCCTCTGGACGCCATATCCGCAATTGTGCCGACGGAGTGCCTCTGTGGTGAGGCGAAGTCCGTCGTCGGCACGACAGTTCGCACGTGATTCTGAAGCACAGCAGGTAGTGAATATCGGAGAGTGCGGAGAATGCTGGTGTCATTTGTCCCGGACTGCTGGTAGAGCTGGTACGAGGCGCCAAGCATTTCATTGGCCCGGAACACGGGCACAGCAGCGACCGTCAGCCAGCCGCCGCCGTGTGACACTGAGATGGAGGAGCGCGGTATGCCATGGTATTCGAACCAGGAGCTGACGAGATCCATCGTGTCTCGGTGTGGCGCGACAAGCTGAGCCACCTGCTCCTTTGATAAATGTGCGCCATATCTGCGACGGAGCAGCAGCAGCAGTCAGTATATCGTGCACGGAGGAGTGTGGGAGAGCACGTGCTTTGGATTCCCCGGAGTGCTGACATCATAGAGGGCATCGATCAAGGCGTTTTCATATTGAGGTTGGAGCGCGAAGTGGAGGTCGATGGTGTTGTTGGAAAAAGGTGGACCGAAGGATTCCCAGTTTGGCGGGACATTATTCCAGGCGTGCTTGACGCGGATATCATCCCAACGTGGCGCGAGAGCCATTGCAACTTGAAGGGACACAGTGGCGAGGAAATAGTAGAACACAGAGAGCTCGGAGCGCATAGTTAGAGGCTCACTTGGGTTGACAAGCCTGCTAGGCGCTAAGGACTGAGAACCTGGCTAGGAGCAGAGCTTTTATTGTGCATTTCGTGGTCATGGAGATGGTAGAAGCAGACGGGCCTCGAAATCGCGTGTCTTAACAAGTCGCAATCCGCAGCTGTTACGTAACTGGGTCAACTAGGACGGACGTACTTTCCATCGAGCTAGACTCCATACTCAGCCCCTCGTGAGTCGTCTTTCCTCCTTAACAAGGCTAATTCTCAAGCCCACCACAGCGCAGGACTCTTCCAAACGTTCATGCTCTTTCATGCTCCTGTTAACGTTAGTCACTAGCCTCCAAAAACAGCAGGGCTCTACGTGGCGATCAATCGTGGGTGATGTTTACTTGAGGTATTTTCGCGTTGTTGCGCTGGCAAGCAAACTTTCTTACCATTGAAAAAGTTGTTCGGGTCATTGTATAGCAGATTTCCGGTCGTCGGAATCGGCACATCGGCTTTCTACAAGTGGCAAAGTTACAAACATGTCATCGCGCATCGCGCCATCGCGTCACTGATGCAAGTTACGGATCCCCGCGGTTCCCCGGTACAGGGTACAGACTACCTGTTACCACGGCTCCACCTCCATTGCCTTTTTCCGTACCACTTCTGGCCAGTACTGTCGGCAAAATTTTCCGTCACGCCTGCTCTGTTCTCCTACACTGGCTTGAGTTATTCGCTTTGCGATCCAAGTTCGGTTGTGATGGCCCCTCTCCCCTCATTGGTTTGCATGCTCTGCGGTGGCAGACAACTTGAAGGTAAATGTAGGGGGGACCAGCTAAAACCTTTACTGAGCAATTGTCGGTATACAGCTACCACAGCAATCTCAGCTGCGGCTGCAGCTTAACAAACCCTGTATTCCTTCCCCGATATGCTGAAGTTTTAACCGCAGACTATGCACGCCGACGCACCCCCTAAAAGACGCGACTATCCTCCTGCCCTAACAAGAAGTACCTCCGAAATCGCGCAATTCAATTGTAAGCTATCGCGCAGCACATGATCGAGCTGCAAGACAAACGCTGTCCCAAATACACCTCGTCCGCCTCAAGATTATCCACACATCCCGCAAACTGCTTGCTGTGCACGACCGTTACGCACGATTCCCAAGCGCGCTTTAAGAGTGTTCCAGAATTTGCGCACGGCGTTGCCTCCGGCGTTAATTTGTGCGTCGAGCGCGGAGGAATTCCGCTGCTGCAGGTGCGACCGCGTCCGTGCGCGCCGGGCGATAGCCGCGTGCCTTAGGTAACGCCGTGCCTTCGCGCTCGGCGTCTGGGCAGGATAGTCCTCATGCTTGCGACCGCGTCGACTGTGCGTGAAAACGCGTGCTCGAGGTCTTCTCGCGCGTCCATCGCGATCGCTGTTTACGCCTCTTCGTCTGCAAGCTCTTCTGTGCTTAGTAGGAACTTCCATAGGCGCTCTCGTGCGTGTTTCTCAACTCCTCGCCGTGAGGTATTTGGTTGTCCGTAGGACGCAAATGTGTTAGAGCTTCGCGAAAAGAAACCGAGTGACCAATCGAGTGAGAGGAGGCGGGCCGGTGCATGCTCTTGATGGCTCCCTTGAGATCCCGACGGTGCAGGTGGAGGCGATAGTTCTGTGTGATTGATCAGCTGAGCACCTGCATAGACAAATTTATTCACGCAACTTGCAAGCTATCATCACGTCATGACATTTTGAAGGAAAGCAAGCCCCGCATTTTCGGCCAAAGATCATAGCCGTGGCTCCAATGTGTGCCCAAATTGGAACAGCTTCGCAAGAGCGACAGAAATGATCGTTTTCCTTTGGAATAGTGCGCGCGTCCAGAGACGGGCGACAGATCGTGCGCACGACAAAGCCCTCGAACGCTTCTCCATTCCACGTGCCGCAGTAGCCCACATCGTTCATGAACGTCCTGACGTCCTGCATGGTGGGGATCACGAGCGAGGGCAGACATGAAACCCCATTCGTGCGCGAACGCCTCGAGCACGGCTGGGAGAAACTTCGGGTACAGTCGTTGATCCTGTGTAGTTGTGGCCCGGCCTTGTCAGCGGATTCCAGTGGAAGTACATTTTCCTCTAAATGTTGTCGGAGAGCTGTGGGGTATGAAGACGAGGTGGGAGAACGGCGTTCGGGTGTAGAACGTCATCTTTCCTGCCTACTCTAAATTACAACGCCGCCAGCGCTCGCTGACTTGAGTATGGCTCTCCGAGGAACCCTGCACATGCCCTAGTCGGCGTTTATTTTCTAAGTGACAAGGATATTGGGCCACGGTAGTGCTACGATGGAGATATTACATCCGTTCAATCTGAGCGTTAGGGTATGCGGAGGCCTCTAGAAACGATCTGTGGCGAAATGAGAGTGAGATTCGAGCAGGCGCGTACATGAGAAGCACGATTGCACACGGAACCTCTCTGATTTTGAAGACCTGTCGTATCCTCGCGACGATTCGGTATGCGGTTCGTCTCCAACCAGAAAACAGTCTGTGTACGAGGATCAGGCCGATCAGGAACGGGGACGGAACGTCATAGTACTTCAATTCCACCTTCCGACTCTCTATTGTGACATATGGGAGATGTGATAGAGCTTGCGGTTTTGAACAGAGAATCGCTTGGGCGACTCGGGATGTGAGAACGGGAGGAACAAGTTTACGTACAGCACGCCGAATTTCTCCGGCACTGGCCGAGCTCCGTTTTAACGCAACTCGCCTTCCTAGTTGGTGCATGGTGCATGTACAGTACTGTTCTGCTCCTTCCTTTTCAACCGAGGTCTCCCCGGTGCCCCCGGCATGCGATAATCTCACCCTCACGAGTTCTTAGGCGCTTCCTCCACCGAAAGCGTGCGTCACGCGCTGTCCAACAGGCTCGCACTCTACGGTACTTGAGAGCATGCCAAACCATGGTCCGTGACGGAGGCACCTGGACTCGGACGCTCTGTCTGCCAGCATGCTACCGTCAGCCGTGTCGCTCTGGATGCATTCTAGAGCAAGTATGTGGTCGCCTTGGCTTTCGAGGTACTGCCGACGCTGTTGTGCGATGTTTGTTCTTTCGGGAAAACCCGTTCAATTGAGACTCCGAACAATCCTTAACAGAGAGAAACCCAACTCAACGTCAACGACAACCGACAACGAATCATCCAGTTATGCTTCTCAAAACTGGCCCATACGCAGGCCACATTGCGTTTATCTCCGAAACGAAATAATCTACCACAACAGATGAGCATTGCAAACGTCACGAAATGCTCTTCCTCACACACTTTCCTAAGCGATCATTGATGGTCTTACCTACCACCAGCGCCCCACGCCAAGCGCACCCGTATCGAGACCTCACACTCACGTCTCTCACTTTCCCAAACCTCCCGCGCAGTGGGCCCCGATGACGACTGGACGGCCGTGCTCACGAACAAGCCCCTGACTGCCTCGCTGTTCCACGTGCTGCTGTAGCCGACCTCGTCTGTGAAATCCCGGAAGGGACACGACTGCTTAGACTGCGCGCGAGGGAGAGCGCGTCTTCGAGGTCCTCCATTCGTCCATCTGTATCACCGTGTCTGCTTCGTTGTCTCCGAACGGCTCGGTGACTGCAGGAACTGCCATAGAACGCTCTCGTGTGCTCGTCGCCGTGCAGTGGTTGGTGGTTCAACGATGGGCGAAACTATTGACGCAACTTGTCAGAGTTGCTTGACGTTTTGAATAAAAGCAGCCCCCGCTTTTGGCCCGGACATTGTTGCTCTGTGTGTGCCCAAATTGGAACAGCTACGTTAGAGCTACGATGATGTCTGTTTTTCCTTGGTCGGACATTCAGCAGCAGCATCAGGTGAACGGATTTTATAATGTATCGACACCGGGTCCCGCAATCGGCATGACGAGCGCCTCATCAAACTTTTGTCGGATGTCACAGAGACTTCCTCAGCATTCTCTACTGCCAACCACCGAAGGAACCGCTCCGGGGTGGCGATGATTCCTTCGCCCTTCGTATAGCCATCGAATAGTTTTGGGTACGTCTTCATCTCCTCCGTGGCCCATCTGACATACACCTTCGTTCCCGGGCGCGCCATCTTGTTCTTCGGCAGCTTAGTGCTCTCGCCGTGCGCAAGCAACGCCTTTGTTTTTTCGCGCCAATCGCGGTACATCATATACGGTTCGTCGAGCTTGACTTTGAAGAAGAATGAAGAGCCGTCAGCGTACGGTGGCCGCATGTCGGAGTCTTGCGAGAGCGGAGGGTCGTGCTCACGACGAAGCTCTCGGGCGTCTCTCCGTTCCATGTGCAGCTCCGGCCGACCTCGCCCATAAACGTCTTGACGCTCTGCATGGAGGGGAGCTCGAGTGTAAGCGTGGGGATGAAGCTCCGTTCGCGCGTGAAAGCGACGAGTATGGCTCGGCTCTGTGTGTGGAATTAACGTACTCAGTCGTTGATGCTATGTCAGTGCAGACCTGTCTTATCGGTGGAGCGTGTGAGTATGTGCTCCTCGAATTTTTGTTACAGAGCTCGGAAAGAAGATGAAGTAGGAGTTTTGAGTTGTAGGGGCTCGTGACTCGGCTGCGATGGTCTCGTTCTTCGCATGTGGCGTCGCTGCGAGGTTCTCCGACATCTTTCTTGCCTGCTCTAAATTATGATGCGGCGAGCACTCATCAAACTGAGAGTGAGAGTGGCTCTCCGAGGAACCCAGCACGTGACCGAGCGTTGCATCGAAGAGACGCGGAGTTTAGACGGTGATGGAGTGGCGATAGGGAAGACGCATCCGTTCGACTTGAGCGTCAGGGTATACATTGACTTGCTGTGAGAATTCAGAGATGGCCACTGGTCAAGTGACAGCGAGATCGGAGTAGATACTTAAGGGAGAAACACACCCACTGCCAGTGTCGCCTATTGTCCCTCTCCAATGTTGAGAAACTCGTCATATCCTCCTGCGGCGATTGGTCTCTTTCGGCCCGGCTCCGTAATCGAGAACAGCTCACATGAAAGGGGAGCGGGGACGATGATTGAATTCCATCTTCTAACATCTGGGTCGATGACGTAGCGGCGTCTTGAGCGACGTACAGTAGCTTAGGCGCACGGACGCCACATTCTCGGCACCGAGCGCTGCCTGTCCTACAAACCGGACCCCGGCCACTGTGACCGTAACGTTTTCCAACGTCGGTCGTGTCGACTCCTACAGGCAACTCGGAGCGGCAAGTGAGAATAGGGAAACCGTCCCTGGAAGGTTGATTCGTGCGTCCTTACATTATATAAACTTGATACTCGGTGCATTCCTCAGTCTATGTTCCTCTCCGAGAATAGATGGCAGTGACACGGCCCACTGCACTCTCGACATATTTAACTCCTACTCCCTTCTATACGACTGAGAGGTCGACACATTCACTCATAGAATAGTCGATATTAACCATCGCCAATGCTCGAGATCTCGACTCGGAGTACATGTAGTCCTGATCGCGGACACAAACACCCGAGGGCCGAGGTTACAAGTTACAATTACACTAGCTTCAATGCTGATCAATGTGTTCTACCTGCAGTAACTTCTTAGCCTGTGAGAAACACTTGACAACGAACTCTGCTATCAGTTTTGTTAAGTATTGCGCTTCATTTTTGCACGGGTTGTGCCTGAGCCACGGCTCCAAGCACTGTGGACGTGGCTACCGTTCCACATACTGCTTGCAACTCCATTTCGCTCTCTGGGGTCTCCTGTGCCGCCGCAATTAAACTGGGCTACTTGCATATGCGTGGCCATGGCATCGCGATTTCTTCAGCGAATGTTTTACAGACAGGTGTGTGCCCATTCCACTTTTGATATTCGCCAGAATAGGGCACGCTCAGATGACTCAATCGACTCGTCTGATCAGTCATGTGGACATATGATCACGGCATACTAGCGGTGTCAGCGAAGCTTTTACTGTGAGACCTGTGCCCGTTTAACTCTTCACAGTGCCTGGGAGCAATTTTCTATCACAAGAGTTGGGTCGCTGGATGACTCGTGGCATACATTCTCCGCTTAATATCGGTTTAAACCCCTAGAGGGCTCTACTTGCTATTGTGGAACGCTCGCTTCTAGTTCTGGCTCTGTCTCTCTGTGGACATTGAATGCTGGCCTGGGGCACCTTCTGCTGCGTACTGGGCGCTTCTGCTCGGCAAGAGCAAGACGCCACGACGGGTGTTCGTCCGGACTTTGCGTTCCACACTCTAAGGATCATTGGTCATTGGCATGTCGGGGCACTGGCCTGGCACGACTGTTTTTTGTTGGACGTGGCACCTATCCACCTTAACGACGGTCCGACTGTGAGGGTCCGCTCTGGCTATTTAACGTGCGTGGTTTTTTTTTTTTTTTTTTTTTTTTTGAATCAATTTATATCCCGGAGCAGTACATAATACAAAGCCGGTCACGCGACATGATGTCGGTATTTAGAATAAGAGACGATATGAATAGCCTTTATGGGGCGAAAGAAGTAAGATATGGCACCCACCCAGTGGAAGCGTAAAGTAAGACAACAACGTCGATGAGACGTAACAGTCGAGAACAATAGTTAAGACATGCAAGACAGAAAAGGAAAGCATGACTGGAATGATGATATAGTGAACCGCTACAACTTACCCAGCAAAAGGATGTGTGTTGAGTGGTTCGAGGTCAGGGGCATTTAACCCGGGTCAGGAGGAGGAGATGGTGCATGTCTTGAGGTAAAGAAATCGTGGAAGATCGTCTCTACCCCAGTGGCGGGACCGGCAGGTCTCAGATCCGATGGCGTTAGTGCATTTAAAGGAATGTCCAATGACCGGACTGTCCCTCGTGTGTGCGACCTTGTGGAAGATCCAGTGTCACGAATGTGCCATCGCGGTCATGTGACATTCGACGCACGTGCAAGAAGTGCGGTGCCTGCGAAGGCATGCAAACAATATCGTGCCGCGAGACATCGCGTGATAAGAATATGTTCGGGTATCACGTGACTGATGCGAGTTCCAGTCATGTGACCGGGTCGGGCTTATGCCCATGCCGGCTTATCAGAAGCCGAGGTCGTTCCAGGCCCTTATCTTGGGGTTCTGATGGATATTTCTGATGGACTAGCCACATTGAGTTTATCTCTGACTTGTGTGAGTCATTATGACTCTTATCACTGATTGCCCTTAGGGCTGTTCGCCTCATGTTGTGGGGCCGTGGCGCATCATTGATGGACAGATGTTATTGGAGGATAAGCCGTATGCTTATCTCTCATGTATTAGGGTTCGCCGGGAGCTCAGCTTGAAAGCCAGCTCCTGAGCAGTATATAGGTAGCAGCTTTGGGCAGTACGGTCCTTAGCTTTGTATTCTCATACCACCTCACGACTAGCATGGTTGGTCCCTGTTAATTGCATTGCTATCCACTCCTTGTCTGCTTGTCTTGTTGTTCCTTTGTGAACCTATCTATAGAGGCCTCATTATTTGGTCCTCTCTTGTCATCATTCGGCTATTCCAGGCGTCATTCGGAGTAGCGTCGACTCTCGTCGTACGATACGCGTTCCAGTCTGCAGGTCAAGGCAAGACTGAAGGTAGCGTTGGGCCAAAACGTTACATCCAGGCACGTCTTCATTTGGTTTAAATGCCGCGCGGGAGGTGTGGAGGAAATTGTAAAACACTCCACATAACGCGGCGTCTGTGCCCATGAGGTCTTGGGGAGAAAAGCTGTCCCAGCGCGCATGCCCTGCGGCGGTGGTTCTCGCTTCCTCAAACCGGGGACAGTCGTAGACGAGGTGGAACCATGAGCGATCTGGAAACCCGCATTCACAGTACAACTCGTCAGGTGGTATGTCTGGTCGGAACCGTCTAGTGTAGTCCGACGTGAATGCGTGACCTACTGCAAGTCGAAGTGCAGTGGATGTGGTGTGTCTGGAGACGTCGACGGTTGCTTTGTCAACGCCGAGCCAGAGGGGGTGGTTTTTCCCATCCGGGGGTCGCGTGAGGGCGTATTCCCGAGCGAATGAGGTGTGCTGGTCGGCTCTACGTTTTTCAAGCCATTCGGTCCTCCACAAATGGAAGGCCCGCTTCCGTGCAGCTGCTTTCTGGTGAGATGGAGAATGGATGTTTGAAAGCAGGGCACGGGGGGTGATAGTGCACGCGCCAAGGGCAGCTTTGCGAGCTAGGGCCACCTGATGCCGAGTCCTGACCGGGGGGGACCAAGTGAGCCACAATTTGACATCCCAATGCTGAGAAAAGAAGGAGGTCAGCGCGTTGTGAAATATAAGTACCGTTTTCTGATGGATAAGAGTACGAATATTAGTGATAGTTTGTAGGGCAGACAGGTTCCCCGCCAATAAGTAAATATGTGTGGGGGGTGCATGAGTCCTATAGTATCGCTCAACCCATTCGGCCGCTTTAGCGAGCGCGAAAAGGTCTATTAACGTGCGTGGTTTCCTGCAAGAACGATACAGAATACCCACCCACAGTAAATTCACACTTCAATCATATACACGCGTCATCATGTCTCAACACGGTAAGCGAAATCTACCATGCAGCCCTTACCCTAGGTATTGACTGCGCATCCAGAAGATCCCGTCATTGCTCTCAACAACTACCTCCAGGGACACCCAGGTGGAAATATCTCCTATCAACTCTCTTGGAATATGACGCAAACGGGTCCCTGTCATCAAGTCACTCATCACGCCACTGCTAATTGTAAGTCACTCGCACATACGATGCAAAATGATACTAAGCTGTCATAGTCCGAGGTCAGAAGATCGGCGAAGGGGAAGGCATTTCAAAGGGCACAGCAAAGGCACAGGCCGCCAAAGCGGCTTTGCAATACTTTAGCGAGCACCCCCCCGTGAGCATAGCCTGATGTGTTCAAATATAGCATATAGTTGTAGATCCCTTTTAATCGGAAGTCTCTAATGCGTGGATGATATCATTGCATATTTACCTTATATACAATCTTAATTTTGTTGTTGTGCTTCACCCCGTGCACCAGTAGCTCTAGCGAGCTGAGGTCGACTTCCGCGACGCCCGACGTGTGCACCCGAAGTTGGGGTTTATGCAGTCACGTCCCAGAACCCGACCCGCTACCGGGCCTCTACATAAATACCTCTACTCTTTTATGTTTCGATTCAAGCTGCCTGAATCGCGCATACGCTGTAGGCACTCCAGCATGTGGGAAATTCATGATACTTGAATTCTCTCCCTGCTCTCCACGGTAATGTCTGGGAGGGCTGGTGTTGCATGTCGAGTGACTTTGACGAGCTTCGGCGATTCCTTGTGTAGCATATATGAATGTCGGATATCAACTCTGAGCCTCACTGTGAAAACAAGCGGGACGCCATGGTGGGTGGAATGGTATAACGTCGCGAACGTGTCGAGAAGAGTGCGGCGAAGGCAACATGACATCGCAATTATCCCACGACTTGGGATGGCTCGTAGCTAATATATTCAATTTATTTATTATACACGAAGCAAGAGCAATCACGGGACACTGGATTAAACATCGGCTAATTTTGTCGTTGAATTCCCTAGCGGTCCTTTACCCAGAAACGGAGAGAAATCAGCCAGTTTAGACCGCGTACGAAGACGAGCCTTCATTCTTCGCATGAGCAGGTAGATACTGGCGTGCCGTTGCGCTCCTAAAAGCGACAAGGATTTGAACAAAATATGAAATGCTGCGAAATCAGTACGGCTTGTTGAGGAAGCTGTCGTTGCCCGTGTAAAGGAGCGAGTCATAAACGAAGCACCCGACAATACCTCCAGAAAGAGACCCGATTATTGGAAATAATAGTCAGTATTGGTTGTAAAAATTAAACACTGCAAGGTTGTCAGCGACGTTTCATTCCCGAATTTTCGCTCTCGCTCACCGTATCCGATCAGGGCCAAAGTCACGTGCAGGAATAGCGTACCTGTATTTGATCATCAGAATCCTCCAAGCGCGACTTTACGCGGGTCTGTGACCGCCAAAACGACGACCAAGAGGCTAAACGTGCCCAGGGACTGCAAAGAGAATACAGAATAAATAAACACACAATAATGCGTTAACTGTGGGGCTCACCTCATCAAAGAAGCAGTTCGCAGCTGGCGTATATGCTGTCTAAAAAAGGTGTAAGGATCGGAGTTTTTGTGATTTCTGACCTTGAAGAAGAACGACGAGCCGTCGGCGTGCGGCGGCTGCTAGTCGGAGGCGGGCCCCGATAAAGAGCAGATGGTCGTGCGCACTTTGAGGCGCCCGAGCACCTCGCTGTGCCATTTGCCGCTGCGGACCACCCCGTCCGTGAAGCTCGTGAAGGCCCTGACGTCATACACGGAGGGGAGTTTCAGTGAGGGGATGTGTATGAGGCCCCACTTGTGCGCGAACGCTTCGAGCACAAAGAGTGGCTGCATGTGGAAGTGCCGCAAACAGTAGTCGATGCCGTGTGAGTGTGAGCGGGTCTTTGTGGCAGTGTATGGGAGGACGTGCTTCTCGAAATTTTCGTCGCAGAGCCGCAGAATGGACGAAATGAGTAGATGGTGAGTTAGGCGTGTGGGAAAACGTACCTCAGCTGCGATGCCCCAGTTCTTCGCATATAGAATCTCTGCGAGCTGCTCCGACATCTTCCCAACCCGCTCTAGATAATGATGTAACCAGCATTCGCCAGCTTGAGCCTGAGCATGGCTCTCTGGGATACCCGCACGGGCTCTAGTGGCTGTTTCGGAGTGACCGGGGAGTTTAGACAGCGACAGATATGCGGTGGCTTAATGTGAACCTCTAAAGATGACCGGTGGTGGATGACAGTGATATAAATGGTAGAATAAGAATCGGGAAGATGTGTACAGGAGGAAGAAAGAACAGTCGTGCATGGAACCCTCCGATGTTGAAAAATAGATTGTATCCAGTTGCGAGAATTCCATGCATTGTGAGCGCTGTTGCCCGATGCTCCGAAATCGAAGAAGGCTATGTGTGAGGATCAGGAATGAGGCCTTAATGAGGCCCAGTGGGAAGTTCGTCGATTAAGACGATTTTGTACGAAATATGCCCCTATTATATTTTGTTTTCGATTTTTTTTCTCGCACCATGTCTCGCGTCATTCAAATTAGACCCCCAACTCATCTAAGACCAGATCGATCGGCAAGGATCGATGCGAGTATCTCGGTTTCGTATACAGGTTACAGTAGTATGTAGTATACACTGTACGTAGGCTTGGTGACTTCATAAAAAAAACTGAAGTCGCATTGTTTTCGAAATGTGTGGGGATTCTGGGGAAGCTTCATTCCGCCCCCCACCATCGCGCATATATCCCCTCTCCCCCCCCCCCATCCCATCGTCTGCCACTGTGCCCTTCCGGTACACTACCATTGCATCCCACCACACACTGCAAATTCACCACAACTGTCCCAGACAGAGAAGACTCTAGCCCGGTGTTATCATGTCTAATGGCCCCTAGTCATCGCTTTATCGTCAACGCTGGTAAGCTTGAGTCTACCCACCACTTGCACCCCCCACTAACATGGAGCTACACCATTCCCTTCTGGGGCGTCGGCACAGGTAAAAGTACTCATGCTGTCTCTTCCATCAAAGTTGCTATCACTCCTGAGACGTTCGCTATTGCCGCCACCACTGCTGCCCTACCATCAATAGAGGAGCCCGAGCTACTTCCACCCTTATTCGTCTGTTATATGTTTCCGCCTGTCTGTGTGTTTTTGATTCGTGTTTCATGTAGGCCGTGTTCGTCACGTGGGGCTACCCTCACCTGCCTCCGAGTCTGTCCCATCCATTCCATCTGCAGCTGCACTGCTCTCACTGGTGCACCCATCTCTTCGCCTGTCATGCCTACACCTGCCAAATCACCTCCCTCCCGCATGGGCTCTCCGGTCCAGCCCGATGCAGCCTGCACCACCTCTTAGCCGACGATTCCGCGGACTTCATTGCTGTCAACATTCCCGGGCTTGTGGCTGCAGGCGAAAATACCCCGGCTTCAAGCTTTCAACGACATCACGTCTGGCTCGAACCCAGGGTGTGGCACCAATGGATTTTCCATATTTGACGCATATTTCAAGGCACTCAGCGAAGTCGAGCAAGAGGTACGCCTACTCCAATTATTGACTGGACCACAGTCGACTTACACTCGATGTTCTAACCAAGCCATTCAAGAGAGAAGTGCTCTCCAAACGCGCAACCAGGGTGAGTCTTTCGTTTTTCACACAGCTCAGCAAACCGATCCAATTGCCACCGCAGAGGAAGATGAAGGCAGTCGCCAGCAAGACCGACGAAGCCATCCCCTGAGCAACTTGTTCGACTCCCGCATGCAAATATTCCTCTATCAATGGGAATCGAAGGACTCGACACGAAAACGAGGAGAATTGAATAGGATTGCAATGGACCATGGGACGCGTCTGGTATGGGAATCGAAGGAGTCGATACGAAAACGAGGAGAATCGAATAGTACTGTAACTTGTATAAATGCGTAGATTTCAATAGATTCATTTCGATGCGCATACACCTTACGGTCCCAAAAATCAACCCTATTTGGGCGATTAAATTCTGTTTTTCCTCGATTCGCTCGACCAGTATAGTATACAATTTTTTCTAATCTTTTTTGATCTAGTATAAGGTACATTTACTCGATCGATCTATTTTTTTCGAGACGCTCGAAAACAATGTATATAAATCGACTATAATTTATTCACTTCCCACTGGGCCTAAGGGCCGGTCCCGAGGAGAGCTCAAAGCACCCGAGTCACAACCTCGATGACCCTAGCCTTTGCTCGAGCGCGGATCTGAAGCTATCCAAATGGGCGATCGCCTAATCTCGCCAACTAAAGCGGTCGTGTGTCGGGACACTAACGGAGGCAACCAAAGTTCATGTGCGAGATCATAAGTATGTAAGTCCTCAGGCCTCAGGCCTCAGGGCTGGCGTTGTATCCATGCCTAAGGGCTTCTTCACCTAATTGGCATCGTCATCACGCTGACGATATGGGCGTCTATCACCCAAATCCAGCAAAGCTTTCCACGGTGAGAGAGGGTGCACAGCCTTATCAGCACTTTCCTAATAACACGTTGCCTCCGTCCCATCATTATGAGTCAATCTCCCGCAGTTGGCTCGTCCTCCAAGCCTCACATACCGACCACATCCTCTTCCAACTTCAATGACATCTTCGACAAAGCTCTCAAGGAATATAAAAAGAAGACTAAACAGAAACTTACCGCTCATCCACTTGCTGCCCTGCTCGATAAATGCGACTCTCCTGCGGCGATTCTGGCTATACTTCAAGACCAGGTCGACCAGTTCAACGAAGACCGGAGCAGCGACGAGAGATTACAGAGATGGCTTGTTCCAACGATCAACGTGCTGCAGGCATTTTCGGAGACGCTTGGTGAAGGGATCAGTTTGGTGAGTATCGATCTGCTGATTTGTCGACGATCTCGCTCTGATAACGATCTTACAGGTTTTCTCTCCTGCCAAAGTGATATTCGTCGGTGCGGGTGTCCTCCTTCAGGTCAGTAACATCATTTTTTGCTCGCATGGGCACTTGTGACGTCAGAGGTTCTAAGACGGCCAAGGAAGTCGAAGAAAGCCAAGACATCATTGTCGATATCTTTGAGCGCATCGAAAATTTCTTTCGACGGCTGGAGGTCTATACGAAGGTCCCACCAACTCCTGCGATGACGAACATGATGGTGAAGATTATGGTCGAGGTGCTTGATATCCTTGGGACGGCGACTAAAGAAATGAAGCAGAGTAGAGCGAGTGAGTTCACCCACCATTTAGGTCGATCGATATTCAAACGTGTTTAGAAAAATTTATCAAGAAGATTGCGGGAATCACGAGGTTGGAGGATGGCCTGAAAAAACTCGATAAAATGACGAACGAAGAAGCCCGAATGGCAAATGCGGAAGTGATGAGACTTGCTTACCATATTGACAAGAAGGTCGACGGAGTCGACGAGAATGTTAAAGGTGTCGGCGCACAAGTGAAAGGCGTTGACGAGAAGGTTCAGGGAGTCTACGAGAAGGTTCATGGCGTCAATGAGACCGTCCGGGAAATCCACGAGAATGTTCAGGGCGTCGACATGAAGGTGGAGGGCGTCGGCGAAGATGTCAAAGCGGTCGAGGAAAAGGTGCAAATGGTCATCGACGGTGCGCCAGCTTGTTTAGCTTGTTATCTACCTATCTCTCATTTTGACTCTCCAGATGGCAAGCAAGCGGCAATGGAAGCTCAGGTGATCATGCAACGAACGGCTTACAACGTGGACGGTGTACAACGTTCGTCTTCGGTACCACTTTCATCTACGGTCGAGCAACTAACACAATCACAGGGAGGCAACTGCTTCAGAGTCTTAGAAATTGGCAATCTCCTTCTGATCCGTCCATGAACCATAACTTCGCATCTGACCGTCATCACGGGGGAACGGCCGAGTGGTTCTGTAGAGGCAGAAACTTTGACGAATGGAAGGTGTCCGGCTCCCTACTTTGGATACACGGGAAACGTACGCTCTCTCCTTATACTCTTCACGGGTTCCGCGATCTGATGTGACCCCCATTCCTTAGCGGGCTCTGGCAAGAGCATTTTATGGTCAGTCGCTTCACATCCCCCTCATATCAAGTAACTGATGATTGCCGAGAAGCTCCTCCATCATCAACGATATCGAAATCCTGCGCAAAGCTGGATCAGCATTCATGGCTTACTTTTATTTCGATTTCCGCGATGTCCGCAAACAATCTCGTGGCGATCTACTCCGCTCACTTCTCATCCAACTTTCTACCTGGTCCGATTCCTTCTGCGACATTCTCTCTCGACTCTATGAAGAATGCGGCGAAGGCGCACGTCAGCCCAGTGAAACTACTCTGATTCATTGCCTGAAGGAAATGTTCACCCTTCCGAATCAGTGCCCGGTTTATCTTATCATGGATGCTCTTGACGAGTGTCCCACTATCTCTGGAATTCCATCCCCTCGTGAACAAGTCCTTGACTTCGTGAAGGATCTCGTCTGTCTGCACCTTTCCAACCTTCGTATCTGCGTGACTAGCCGACCGGAGGTGAACATCCGGTCTGCCCTTGAGGGCCTAGCGTGTTGTTCGGTGTCCCTTCAGGATGAAAGCGGACAAAAGGAGGATATTACCGAATACATCAAATCTGTGGTCCACTCTCCCTCGGATACGCCGATGAAGAGGTGGAGGGATGACGATAAGTATATGGTTATTCAGACGCTCTCTGAGCGAGCCGATGGAATGTAAGTGCTTTTGAGGAATATCGATGACTCTGTAGCTTATCCGTTTAAGGTTCCGATGGGTTTACTGCCAGCTGGAAATGCTGCGAAATTGCCTCCCACAGAACGTCCCACATATACTGAGCCAACTTCCCGCAACTTTGGACGAGACATATGCACGTGTGCTGAAGGAAATAGGGAAGACCAACGAATGCTATGCACGTCGTCTGTTACAATGTCTCACCGTGGCCAAGCGTCCGCTTCTTGTTGAGGAGCTCGCAGATATTCTCGCGCTCGATTTTGACGCCAAAGAGGGGATACCGGAGCTGAAAGAGAACTGGCGGTCGAGAGACCAGCAAGAATCCGTGCTTTCCACGTGTTCCAGCTTGATTTCTGTTGTCCCTCGCGGAGCATACTTGGGAGACGGCATCATGATTGTCCAATTTTCGCACTTTTCGGTCAAAGAATTCTTGACCTCCGATCGCCTGGCTACTTCAAGTGTTGATATTTCTTCCTTTCATATCCTTCCAGAGCCAGCGCACACCGTCATTGTCAAGGCCTGTTTGGGAATCTTACTCCAATCAGAAGACGGCGATGTCGAGGTCAAATATCGCTCTTCTCTATTTTCTTATGCCGCCGAGTACTGGGCAGACCATGCCCGGTTCGAGAACGTGTGGACACATGTAGAAGATGGGATCCGAATTTTATTTGACCCAGCGAAACCACATCTCGAAGAGTGGCTCCAGCATACATTTGTTCAATCGACAGAATTCTTCGCGGGATATAACCTCGATAAACATCGTGGAACCACCTTATACTATGCTTCACTCTGCGGATTCCGTGACCTCGTTGCGCAGCTCATCACTGAGAACCCTCAGCATGTAGCTGATCACGTTATTCGAAACCCTGCCCCACTGGTAGCAGCATTGTCCGGCAGACATTTGGACGTTGCAGGTCTCCTTTATCAGGCCGGCGCAGACCTGGGTGTTAGGGACGACAAGAATAGGACCCTACTGCACATCGCTTCCGAGGAAGGCTTTGTGGATGTTGCCAAGTGGCTCTTGGACCGTAGTGTACGTGAAAATTCACAACGGGAAAACCACGAGGCTCCACTTCATTTGGCAGAGGAATATGGACACTCGGAGGGTGGCATCATTGTCGACGCGGCAGACTATGATAACGATACTCCGTTGCACTTGGCATCACAACGTGGACACGTCGAAATTGTACGGGAGTTGTTAATGCGAGGGGCAGATGTCACCGCACAGAATCGGAGCCACAAGACACCTTTGCACATGGCATCGGATTGTCGGGCAAGTTTCAGAATGCGTCCCCTTAATCTAGCTCATGGCTGATATAACTGGACAGTTCGTCAACGACTACCAGGAACATGCAGACATGCCTCGCAGAATGACTGAAACTGTGCAGCTATTGGTTGACAACGGCGCAGACGTGACAGCGCTAGACATGACCTACTCGACGCCTTTGCACCTGGCATCATCCTCTGGGATTCCTGAGATTGTGCGCATCTTGCTGGAGAACGGCGCTGGCGCGAACGCGCAAGATGAGACCTCCTTGATCCCATTACATACGGCATGCCTCCGTGGATGTGCTGAATCCGTGCAGCTACTACTTGAACACGGCGCAGATGTAATCGCAGAGGATTGGAACCAGAAGACGCCTCTGCATCTCGCATCATCTTTGGTAAGTGCCGAACACTGTCAATCTTCTAAGAACTGATAGTCGATGTGGAAGGAAAGGACGACCGCCTAAGCAGTTTCGTTGACCGAGTGGAGCGCGATGGGAAGGCCGACACTGTATGGCTATTGATCAAGAACGGCGCAGATGTGACCGCACAAGATAAGACCGGGTCGACGCCTCTACATATGGCGTCATCCTGGGGGGACGCCGAAATTTTGCAGCTCCTGATTGAACACGGCGCAGACGTCACCACAAAAAATGAGGCCCACTCGACGCCTTTGCATCTAGCATCATCTTGGGTGAGTACCTCAAGTGCGACACTGTTAGTACACTGTAGGACTGATGTAAATTCCCAGAAAGACGAAGGCAGACTCGATCCCGATTGGTCCGTCGCTAAGGCCGAATCCGTGCGGCTCTTGATCGAGCACGGTGCAGACGCTACTTTGACAAATGCGGCCTACTCGACGCCGCTGCATCTGGCATGTTACCACGGAAGTGCTGAAACTGTGAGGGTATTGATAGAGCACGGGGCGGATGTCGCCGCACAAGATGGAGACCACAGGACACCTTTGCACCTGGCGTCATTTTGGGTAAGTGCAACGACTGCGTTACGCTTGACCCAGTAGAGGGCTGATGTAAAGGATAGGATGATAGCCCTTACCAAAATTATCCGAAGGGGTCCAACCTGAAGGCCGAAACTGTGCGACTGTTGATCGAGTGTGGGGCGGATGTATCCGCACAGGATAAGACCCACTCAACGTCTTTGCATCTCGCGGCAGTCTCTGGGAGTCCTGAAACTGCGCTTCTATTATTAGAGCACGGCGCAGATGTTACTGCTCGAGATTGCAGCAATCGCACGCCATTGCATCTTGCATTGTCTCAGGTGAGCGATAAAACTGCTTGCCATTGACTCAGAAAACACGGAGTTGATCTAAGTGGACAGTACGATGGCTATGGTTCACCGACTCGTAAACAGCACGAGGAGAAGGCTGAAACTGCGCAGCTATTGATCAATCACGGGGCTGATGTGACGGCACAAGATGAGAGCCGCTCAACGCCTTTACACCTAGCATCGTCTTTCGGGGTTCCTGAGACTGTTCGGCTATTGATTGAGCACGGTGCGGACATTGCTGCACAAGATCGGAGCCGTAGGACACCTTTACATCTGGCATCATTTGCGAACACGAAAATGGTCTGGACGCATGCCGATGAAAACGGGGTAATGCCTTATATAGAGCTCTTTCCAACGGACCAGATGAGGAACGACATTGTACGGCTATTAATCGACCATGAGGCAGACATAGCCGCAAAAGATGAGACCCACTCTACACCTTTACATCTGGCAGCGTTCCGGGGGAATGCTGAAACTGTGGGGGTGTTGATCGAGCATGGTGCAGATGTAACTGCACAAGATAGTGGCAAAAGTACACCTCTTCATTTAGCATCGCCAAACGTGAGTTCTATGACTACGTCCTTTTTAATGTAGCAAAGTCTTGATACAAAGGGACAGCATGACAGCGAAATATGGACACGTGGCTCATCTGCGTCTTCCGATATTGTCCGGTCGTTGCTAGAGCATGGGGCGGATGTGATGGCACAAGATGAGAGACACTCCACACCTTTGCATATGGCGTCCAGCTTGGGGATTCCTGAGATTGTGAGGTTGTTGATCGAACACGGCGCAGATGTTACCGCACGGGATTGGAGGCACAGGACACCTTTACATAAGGCAACATCTTGGGTAAGTGTCAAAACTGCGTCTCTCTTGATATAGCACAGGACTGATGCAAATGGACAGGATGACAGGCCCTCATGGATATACCGTGGCGGATCCCACATTAAGGCCAACATTTTGAAGCTATTGATTGATCATGGGGCTGACGTGACCGCGAAGGATGAGACCCAAATGACGCCTTTGCATCTGGCGTCGTCCATAGGGACTGCGGAAACAATTCGAATATTGATCGAGCACGGCGCAGATGTCACTGCACATGATGAGAATCTCAGGACGCCTTTACATCTGGCATCATCTCGGGTGAGTGTCGAGACTGTCCAACTGTTGATTCCGCATGGGCTGATGTTAATGGACAGGATGAAGGACCTAAAGAGAAACGGGATTGGGAAAGGTCCAAAGACAAGGTTGATACAGTGCAGTTATTGATCTGGAATGGGGCAGATATAACTGCACGTGACGACAAACACTGGACGCCTTTGCATCTGGCATCTTCGAAGGGGAGTGCCGAAGCCGTGGATCTGCTGATCCGACATGGATCGGATGTCAATGCACAGAATGAGAACCGGTCGACGCCGCTGCACCTGGCGGCATCATCCCATCTCGCCTTGGAAGGCACTATCGTGCGTCTGCTACTTCGATATGGCGCATATGTGGATGCCAAGGATGGTGAAGGCCGGACTCCGTTTGAGGTAGCGACTTCGGAAGGGAATTATTGGATCGCAAATATATTGTCAGACCACAAAGCGAGAGGATAGTGTACTAATACAGGTTTACTTCCTACGTTCAAGTTGTTGCTCATTTTCTTTACTGATTGAATCAATTATGAGTTGATGCAAATGCGGATTGCTACTGGCCCAGTTTCACGGTTGTAACCATATATTACGGTGAAATGTAGTAAATATAACTGCAACGACCTTGGTAACGACATCGACTTCAAGTCATCGCCGATTGGCTCATCGTGTACGTTTTACAGTAACTCAGCAGCTCCGCCAAAATCTGGCCAAACCTGGCCAGGATACGTACTTAGATTCACCTCCTCTATGTTGACTCTCAGAATCCACTGAAGCACCTGTTTGTGAGACGTATATATTGCCTGTGATCGTTTTCATAGTACCCACTTGTATTTGGAACTCCAAGTTGGCCAACTTGAACACTCAGCTCTGTGCTCACTTACGCCCTCTGAGCCCTCTCCGTAAACGCAGTCTTCTACTCCTAAAATACGGTATTTTCTCTGGAAAAGCGAAAGAGTCTGGAGGGCAATATTCACCGCCGTGTGGTGGTCAGGGTTTCTGGGGCGACAACAGCTGACGCAGCTGCCGAGACCCCTCCAACAAGGCAGCACCTTAATACTAGCACAAAACTAGCACAAAGCTTGAGGTCCTTCATTTAAATCATTTTCCCGCTGCAGCTGCAGCGTCGGCAGCTGTGGGGAATGAGTCAGTACGCAAAGGAGAAGGGGCAACAGTCACGGTGGCCATAGCTGCTAGCTAACCTGCTCAAATCCCCTAAGTATTATATGTTACAAAACGAGTTGTTCCCTGTACTCTCTACATATCCTGAATCATCAATGATCACTGGTTAATTTGGAACAGGTCTGATCTTGGGTGAGAACTGAGCGCTGAGAAGTCAAGGACAGAAAGTACGATGGCCATGATAAATGAGTTACACGATCTCCTTTCGGCGGAGTATTGTACTTAAGACTATGGTTGTTAAGCCGACAATAGGAAAAGGGAGGGAGGGATACACGGATGAGGACGATCAGATGATGTAGGATGCCGGTGTGTAATGAATGGGTATTCTACATGGGGCCGTACCAGCTTTGTGCAACTACACTGCCTCACTGAACAGACCCGTATTCTCCCCTTGATCTACACATTTCCAACTTCACGCTACGTACGTCCGTCGCACCCCTCCTGAACGACGCGTCCAACGCTCCTGCCTCCGAGTCAACCGGAAGCACATTCGCGCTCCGCAATTCAATCGTGATATCCACGCTCTCCCGCAGCTCACAGTCAAGTGGCGATACGAACGCAGACTCCGCCTGCATCCCGTCCGCCTCCAGATCATCCACATGAAGATCCTCAACTATAGCCGTCATAATGCGCTTATTAGCGACGACGTGACCAAGCCTGGCGGAGAACAGCGTTGCCACAAGAAACGCATAAAGCGTGGCGCAGCGCTCCCATAGGTTCACGCACCCGAGTAGCGGTTTGCCATGCACGATCGTAACGTGCGGGGGGCGCGCAATGCTCGAACGCGCTTTGAGGGCGTCCCAAAATGTACGTATGGTGTCGTCTCCGGAGGCGACGATTTGGGCGTGCGCGTCGACGATGTTGATCTGTGCGAGCATGCCGAAGTACCCCGGCGGTGCGGCGGGTTTCCGTTACTGCAGATGCACCTGGGCATCTGTATGCGCGGGGCAATAGCTGCATGACTTGGTGAGCACCGTGCCGATGCGCTTGGCGTCTGGGCAGGGGAGCTCTAGTACGCGCACGATTGCGTCGACGGCGCGCATGAGCGCGTGCTCGGGGTCCTCCCGTACGTCTATTTCCATCTGCAACTGCTTCGTCGTCTCTGAGCGGCTCGGTGGTATGCGGGAACGTCCAGGGGACGCTCTCGGGCGCTTTTCCCACTCGTCGTCGTGTAGCGTTTGGTGATTTATGCCGCGTGCTAGGATGCGGTCTGCTCAGATTCGGTGGATCTCTGCGTGAGGAAGGTTGACTGACCGGTTGAGTACGAGAAGGCGGACGAGCGGCTGCATGCGTCCTTGAGACCCGACAATGAGTGTGGAGATGGTTTTTTGTGTAATTGTTTCGTTGAGTACCTCGAAGGAGACTGATATTAATTCACTCAACTTGTCGGCTATGACCACGTCATGAGTTTGTAAGAGATTCGTAACGTCGTCTCACCGCGTGTGCCCAAATCGGCATAGCTCCACAGGAGCCACGACAATGGTCGTTTTGCCTTGATGGAGGCATTCAGTAGCGTCATGAACAAGTTGAGTAGCAACACCGGGGACAGCAATAGGCATTATGATCGTCTGCCCAACTTCGTCTCCCCTTGCGCTATCTTGCTTCTCGGCAACTTCGTGTCATCGCCGCGCGCGAGGATCGCCTTGGTGATTTCGTGCCAATCGCGATACATCAGGCTTGTGACGAGCAAACGGCAAACGATCGTGCGCGCGGCCTAAGTCCTCGAGTGTTTTGCCTTATCCAGGTACCGCCGCGCCCAACCTCGTCCGTGAAGGTCCTGACGTCCTGGACGGAGGGTAACTCGAGAGAGGGCGTGGGTATGAAGCCCCATTCGCCAGCGAAGGCGTCGATTATGGCAGGGTGCTGTGTACGAAAGTAATACGTGCAGTCGTTGATCCCCCGGATGTGTAAGCCGATCTTGTGGGCGGAGTATGGGAGAACGTGTTCTTCGAAATTGTCGTCGCAGAGCTTTGGGGGTTTAGAAATGAGGTGGGAGAAGGTTGGGACGACGTACCTCGGTTGCGATGGTCAACTTCTTCGCATATAGCGTCTCCGCGAGCACCTCCGCCATCATTGCTTTCTCTAAATGACAACGCAGCTAGCGCCCTCCGCCGACCTGAGCGTGGCTCTCTGAGGCACCTTGTACGTGCCCTAGCGAGTGTTTTGAAGCTACGAGGAGCTTACACGTTGATAGGGCAGCGATGAAGACGATGCATCAGTTTGTCTTGGGGTCAGAGGTGCTTGGTGTGGGCCTTTAGAGACGCCCACTGTTGAAACGAGAGTAAGGTTCGAGTAGATCTGGATGTATGCGGGGATGAAGTCGATGAAGACACGTACGGTTGCTCATAGAACTCCTCCTATGTTGAAAAACTTGTCGTTACCTCTTACGACGATTCGATGTTGCGGGTCATCACCAGGCTCCGTGAGCGAAACCAGCCCGCGTGCAAGGGTCGGAAATAGTGACGGAACTTCATATTACTTGAATTTGTTCATCTTCCAGCTTTCGACATTGAGGTCTCGAGCGCCGGCGTAGGATATTCGGCGATTTAGACTAGCTTTGGTGACTCCTTGTGCAACGTATGGAGGTCGGCGATGAGTGTGCCTGCGAGAAAGAGCCGAACGCCATGGTGGGTAGAATTGTACAGTATAACGATGCAATAAAGTGTCGAGGAGACTGCGGCGTTCGAGGCTACATGATGTCGCGATCATTATCTCACGACTAGGGGTGGCTGTAGCTAATATATTCAAGCCTATCATACACGAAAACATGAAGATATATTGGCTAATTTTGTCGTTGAATTCCCTGCGGTCCTCAACCCAGAAAGAAGTCAACCATTTGCATCGCATTCGAGGTCGATGTACTACGTGGAGTCCCAGTGGTACCTTCGTTCTTCGCATGAGCGGGAAGATACTGGCGTGCAGCTGCGCTCCTGAAAGCGACGACGATTTGAGCAAAATATGATATGGCACGGGTCATCATTGTAAGGACTCGGGAGCCATAGTGGTGGCGTGAGTGTACGGCCGACATTATGTTCGTGGTTTCTATGTTCCGACTCGCGCTCGCATGTATACGGACTCCCGTCATTTTCCCTCCCTCAGTTTGTCTTGTCTGGGACGCGGAGGAGGGTGAGTCGCATTCTTTCGCCCATGCGCCTTTTAGTTTACTAGACATCTGTTCGGGTTGTCTTAGGTTACTAGTTGAAATATTAGTTTACCATGTCTCTGACGCTGAGGATCGTCTTGGCTTTAATAAGAATAAAACGTGTGGCTTGTTGAGTGTTGTGAACGACGCTGACCATCACTGATGACTCAGTATTGACACACGTGATTCCGTGACATCTTGAATTGTTGCTCAATGTACGATAACAGTATTCCGCGTTGATGAAAGATTCCGTGTACAGGCGGATCACGGCGACGAGTGGGTACTTGAAGTGGGTCTTGAGGTGGGTCGCGGAAGGACATATTTAGTAGCAGAGAAGTGTATAAAAAGCCCGCGTTTTTGAGGGCAAGAAATCAGAGTCTCTCTCGTTCACTTTCCTTGCCGTCACAGTCAGTCACATCAGTCACAAGGAACTGAGCGACATCTCACTTGATCAAGTGAGAGGCTACCCCTATTCTATCCCTATTGGATACATGCCGTCTCACACTCTTTAAGTAAACAGATCAAGATTACTAGGCGATAAAGAAGAGATCTATTGACGTCACAAGATTAAAAGACCTATAGGTATCGTATGAAACAACGCTCAAGCTGAGCGCCGTTACTGACTGCTGGATTGGTCAGCCGACTACTCTGCACTAAGGCGATTGCGACGAAGGGTTGCGCAACCGACGAGTAGCTCACAATTGCAGTGCACCGACATGGAACAAGATGCGAACATGCCGACAGGGGTAACAGAAGAAGTACTTCCTACCCCGTATCAAGTTCTTCAGGCAGGACTTACCCCTGAGCTATTCCGCGCTATGGATGCAATATTTGGTAGTTTCGAACATCGCGTCCAAGTTGTAGAGCGCGCCTCCGTTACGAATCAATCCATACAGGCTGCTATACAATCTGGGTTCGCAAGCGCGAATATCCAGGTTAATGTACCGCCGTCTGTAACCGCACCACATCAGTCTACACCCCAATCGACGCAGATAATGCATTTGTCTGCACCATGAATGACTTTACAACGATTCTACGGTAAACAAAATGAAAATATACAAGCTTGGCTCGGTTTAGCCGAGGAAGTACTCACCTCAGCCAAAGTTTTGAAGGACTTGTGGCCTAGTGTAATCGTCCAAAATCTTCGAGACACTGCCATGACTTGGTATATTGCGAAGAAACGCGAGAACAAAAACACAGCTTTTACCTGGGACGAGATGAAGAAGGCAATGCAAGAGCAATGGAACAACCCTGCAAGGGTTAATGAGCTACGCATGCGCCTTGACACTCTCCGATGTAAAGACAACATCTCCGAATTTACTCGCAAATTCGAAGTGATTGAAACTCAAATTGACTTGGATGATATGAAACCAGGAGACCGCATCTATCGTTACATCACGAAATTACCTATCGAACTTTACAATCAGCTGATGGGCTGGAAGGAAGAAGATATGCTCTTTTACTATACCGCTGCCAGACTCTGGGAGGGACTTCACTGGATCCCGCAACAGATAACCTCCCACTCACAATCAAAGGCATCTCGAAAGCTCCGATCCTCGGCCCCACCATTCACACCGACCTCTACAACGGTACCCTATCTTCTGTCAAGTGCGTCTTCGAGCGCCGCTGCCCCCATGGATTTGGATGCTATGAGCATTAGTTGTGACCCGCGGAAGACTCCTCAGACCGTGCAATGTTATAACTGTAACGAGTTTGGTCATTTAGCTCGTGACTGTCAGAAGACTCCGCAACGTTCTCTCTCATGGAATTTTTCACGACGACCCTCACGACAAACGAGGCCAATGCATCTGTTTGAAGAAGAGGAAGAAGAGTCAGCGGAAGAAAATGTTCCAGAGGGAGTATATTAACCTGAAGACTACGACCCGCCAGGAGACTCTCGACAGGAGCCTCTCGATCTAGAACTTCAGTATCTCGTCAATGAAGCTAACCTCATGGAACAGAAATGGGTACTCTTCGAGAAGTTCAAAGAGGAAGAGGACGAAATTGAACCATGTAAGTTGTTGACGCAGGAACCTTTAACTGAAAAGGAAGAAACCGATCTCCTCGAAATTGCCCATGCATGTTGTAACTGCGACAATGAGGAAGAAGACTGGAGCTTCCATTTGAACTCCAAACAAGGATGGAGGCTGACGACGCCTAACAAAACTTATCAGGAATGGCAACCCAAATCACCTGATGAAGCGTATCTAGCGTCATTACCTCTCCCTGCAGTCACTCCTCCTCCCCCATCAGAACAAGACAAAAAACCACTGGAGGTACTTCATGTAGAGAACTCAGGCCTACCTGTCTATGAAATGGAGTTGGGACCTCCCAAAGCGTTAGTCCCTACTGACCAAGCCATTTTCGTACCTGCTAGGACAATCCTGGATACAGGAGCTGAGTCCAATTACATTGCTGCAAAGACCGCCAAAAAGATTGAAGCGCGAGTCTTTCCGATCTCACAGCGAGAAATCGTTGGAGCGGGTCAAACAACGATGTCAGCCTTTGCCTCCTTCACACTGAAGGCAGGAGGAATGACAACGCAAGCGTACGCATATATATTGAATAACTCCACTCAATTCCGATATGACTTGCTCTTTGTCACATGGTGACATCATACTGAACCCTGCGCGCAACAAACGTTGCAAGTGCACTCATGAGCACTGGAAGAACTGTCAAGATTACCCTGAAGCACACACATGGGTATTAGGTCAGCCGGCATATAGCGAAGAAGAAGAAGAGGTTTGCGCTCTCGTATGGGCCCAGGCAGATGGATATCCTGCAGCAGAAGAAGAAGATTATGCAGTGGAGGAGGATGAAGCCCTCCATATACGCCAGTTAGTGAGTGGAATGATCGTCCACCCATCAACCGCAGACACTGGCACAAGTGTAACAGGAAGGATGAAGGTCACGTGATCTGTCACGTGAAAGTCCCAGATCATGCCTTGTATCTGGTCTAACCCATAAGTCATGGGACTTCAAGGATGGAAGGTTATGTAACGTTTCCTCGGATGTGAGATTCCCGAGAGGCCAAAGAAGATGTCACGTATAGAAGAAGAGAATGGAAGATTATGGAAGGTTCTGGAAGGGCCATGGTAGGCATGAGGTCAGAAGCGATTCCTGACAGCTGAAGGTCTAGACATTTCCTTGTATGGTTCAAGTTCTGATGGAACAGGCTCTGATGTGCTGGTGTTGCGCCTTGACATTTGTTATCTTGGTTCTCTATTGTTCTAGTGTTCTATGTCATTTGTGAGTCATGTGTTGTTCTTATCTCTGACTCATGGTCGTGTTATCTCTGACTCATGTGGGGCCTTATGCCTCATGTACTGTATGTTTCATGATAAGCCCCTGTGGCTTGATGGACAATTCCTATTGGCAGATAAAGGTCGTAGATCGTGTTACTATAGTTCGAGCTCAGCTTTAAAGCTAGCTTGGAAGTACTATATATACTAGGCAGGTTTCGCCAGTAGTCGTTAGCTTAGTTGTTTTGGACTTCCACCTGTATTCCTCTCAGGTTCTATTCAAAGCATTCTCATAGCAGAGTCATTGGTCTGTGTGACTAGGATCTCATCTTGTTGCCAACTTGTGTGTCAAAGTCATCACCTTGTTAGACCATTCCAAGGGGACCTTTTCTGGTTTATCGCCCTTCACGAAGTTCTTGTTGAGTTGTAAGCCGTGCGCTTAGCTCATCGTTTGATTCAAGGAAGCCTTCGGATCCAAGTCGGATCAGCGTTTGGTGGAAACGCTACACTCTTGGGCCGAGCTTGGTTGAAAAGATACAACGCAACTCCCAAATGGAAGGATGATGCATACGAGCTCACAAGTCCTGAGACCCAGGAACATCATATTATCCAACCTATCAATCTGAAAGAGAAAACAGGAGTACCAAAAGTACTCACTAAAATCGCCAAGTGTTTCCATCTGAAACATGAGCTTCCTCACCCCATTGAACCACTGCATCATACTAACAAAACCACAATGATGTCAGACAGTGAGTCAACAAAAGCCACTATTGGGAGTGAAGCACCATCGAAGGGACCAGAAGACAAATTTGGCAAACACGTTAAAAGCGTGGTAAAAGAAGCATTCCCAGCTATCTTCAAGGATAAAGTCGGATTTCTGCCGCTACGAAGTTGGGTGCATGAAATTGACGTAGAAGGTGAGAAACCTCTACGAAGATATGGACGACCACTTACCCCACCAGAACATGAGTCCATACGTGACTTTATTCATGACGGATTAGAGGAAAGGGTCATCGAACCCTCAACCTCCCCTTGGTCGTCACCGCTCCTACCGGTACCTAAAAAGGATGGTACGTCACGCATATGCGTAGACTACCGAGCCTTGAATAAACTCACCAAATCAAATGCATATCCTCTACCACGGATAGACGAATGTTACTGGAACCTTGCCGGCGCAAAATACTTTACCACTTTGGATTTGCGAAGCGGTTACTGGCAAATTCGATTAGCAGAAGATGCAAAAGAGAAAACAGCCTTTACCTGTCGGTACGGCCATTTTCAATTTTGTGTGATGTCATTTAGGCTTACCAATGCCCCTGCAACTTTCCAAAGGATGATGAATGATATTCTTCATGAATATATTGACCGTTGCACCATGGTTTACCTCGATGATGTTGTCATTTTTTCTCATACCGAAGAACAACACCTAAGAGATGTTATCAATGTGGTACGTGCCCTCAACGAACACAAGTTGATCCTACATGAAAAGAAATGTAAGTGGGGTTGCTCCTCCTTACTGTACCTCGGTCACATCGCTTCAGGTGAAGGTCTTCACCCGAACCCGGAGAAAGTCGAGGCCATCAATGATTGGCCCTCCTGCTCAACAATCTCGGAGGTACGTGGATTCTTGAACATCGCAGGTTATTATCGGCGATTTATCCAATCGTTCGCAAAGGAGGCTACTCCTCTCTTCAGGCTTCTTGAAGGAAGCCCTCGAAAGGGAACTCCGATACAGTGGACGAATGATTGTGAGTCTGCAATGAAACAATTAAAAGCAAAACTCACCTCCGCCGATTTGCTCATCCATCCCGTTCCTTGGCATCTATTTGTAATAGACACCGACTGTTACGCTCAGACCCTGCTCAAGCTACCAAGACCCAGAAACAGAGCAAGTGTCTGCACGAACACTGGAAGAATTGCCATGATTACCCAGAAGCGCATACTTGGGAGTCACGTGCAGAAGAAGACATCGAAGAAGAGGAAGCCGTACGCGCACTCGTGGCGGCAGAAGATGATAGCTACCTCGCTTATGACGAGGCGTGCAGAGTCCGCCAGCTCGTGAGTAACCTAATCACTCGCGGCAGTACCCCCGATGCTGGCAGGAAGGTCATTACAGGACGGATGAGGGTCACGTGACACGGTCATGTGAGGAAACCCCCGGGTCACGGGATCTGACCTAAGCAATAAGTCAGGGGGGCGCGAAGGATGGAATTGTCCCAGGTCACAGTATGTATCTGGCCTAACTCATAACTCAGGGGACGTTGGAAGAAGCCATGGAATTGGCGGAAGACAGTTGTGTCCTGAAGACGACCAACGACGACAAACAGCGATTGTGTGGTGTAAGACCAGCGACCTGAGGCTGCCGATATCAGCGGGCCGTGGCTGCCGTTGGGACGCACTCCAGCGGGCCGGGTTTAATCCCCTTTCGGGAAAGTGTTATTGATGGATTAGTTCAAGGAGCGCCTGTGTTAGCGCCGGAGCCATTGCTTACAGATGCATTATTATTGGCTTACTATCGGTATTATTCATGCTTGGTGATGCTTAGACATTCACTTACTCATTCGCTTACTCATTGGTGATCGCTTACTTACGCGATGAGGTGGGCTGACTGATGCCCTGTGGACGCTTACTCACTGGTTGGAGGTGCTTGGTCACTCATTGGTGGGGACGCTTACTGATGGCTTATTGATGCCTTACGAATTGCTTACGAGTTGCTAATTGACCTGTGAGTCATTATGCCTTTCTTATTACTCATACTATGATTGTCGCCTTTGTGGCTTGACGGACATTTACTATAAATACTATACAAGTTGCGCTATGGTTCGCTAGCTTAGTTGTCTTAAAACCCACTTGTACTCTTCTCAAGAGGTTCAGACAGTCTTATAGCAGAGTCACTGTTCTTTGTGACTATCTTGTTGCCAACTTAAGTGTTAGGTGTTGCCACCTTGTAACGAACCTCAAGCTAGGCAGTGTTAAGGGGACTTTATTGGTTATTCGCCCTTCACAAGTCGTTCAAAGTCGTTCCTGAGTTCAGAAGCCATGTGCTTTGCTCAGAGTTGAAGCAAGGAAGACCCATCGGATCCAAGTCGGATCAACGTTCAGTGGGAACGTAACACCGACGCCTCCAGAAATTGCCTTGGTGCTGTATTACAACAATCACGAGACACGATCGCCAATCTTGTGAAGGGGAAAGGAGCTAGTGAGCAAAAGAGTGAGCAAAAAGAACGGTTCAAATTTAAAGAAAGGAACTTATGACCCATCGCATTCCTATCCCGCCGAATAACATCTACGGAACAAAGATACTCTGCGCAGGAAAGGGAAATGCTCGCAATTGTTTACGCACTTCAAAAATGGCGAGGATATATCGAAGGCTCCCCCATCCTTGTACGCACCAATCACGAGTCATTGAAATATTTTCTGACACAGAAAAACCTTGGCCATCGTCTTGCATGATTTGTGGATGACATCGCTCACTTCGATGTTGAAATCATCTATAGGCCGGGAAAACATCAACTCGTAGCTGATGCCTTGTCACGAAGGAAGGGACATGACGACATACCTGAGTCCGAGACCATCACTCCCCTCTTTGCTGCCCCGATGATTGACAGCGGAGAAAAAGACCGTACTCCGATATTTCAAACCTTTGCAGAATATAAATGTTGTCTGTTACACGGAGAAGATATAGCCTCGGTCAGAAATGGAACGTACCTCCTCAAAGACGACACTCTCTGCAAGAAAATAAAGAATAGATGGGGTGAAGATGTCCTAGTAACGGTTCCGATCACCAAGGAACAAGCAGAAGAGGAAGTCGAAAAGATCCATCAGGATCTCGGACATCTAGGAACGAAGGCGACGCTGGCTGCAATTAAAACCCGAATCAGTATTCCATATGCTCAGGAGATCGTTGAGAAGAAATTGCATACCTGCAACCAATGTCAATTTACTCAACGTGAACCTCCATCCATGCAACCACTTCATCCAATTCCTCGAGTCGACGCTGGAGATGCTTGGGCTTTTGACTTTGTGGGACCGTTGCCTAAAACCAAGAACAAAAATCAGTACTTGCTCACTGTCATGATTCGCCGTCGATTGACCCTCGTAAGCGGGATGACGAGTCGCTCCCGAATCTTACTCATTAACATGTTGTGGATTACTGATAGTATTACTGTACGATGACTGTACGATGACTGAAGGCGTTAGTGGACGTTACCAAGCATTAGTAGTAGTGGCTGTATCGCTGACGAAGGCGTACAGTCAAGATAGGATATAAGGTAGCTGTCGACTGATGTGGTCGACAGCTTGACTCTCTTGTATACCTTCAAATCTAGTCGGATTCCCTTCTACATCCGCCTCTTGTCATCTCTCTTAGGAAGGCACTTTCAAGCGTCCTTGGAACAAGTCACACCTTTGTGTGTTGACACGTATTGCTAAGTCACGTTACATCGTCATCGCGTGTAGGGCTTAAGTCAGGCCACCCTGTGTCGATCATAACATTAGAGTCAATGTAGCGT
>WITN01000797.1:0-39041 GCA_015025155.1 Lactarius quietus | reverse complement strand
CGGATACGATCATACAGTTCCCGATCCGTGAGTGGGTGCTCGGTCTGCAGCCGTTGGTACGAGAGTGTAGGCCTACATGGAGAAGATCGTTAGCTGGAACAAATAAAGGACAGTAAGAAAGGTAATACATGAGACGCTGCGCTTCGTCGACAGGGTAATGCACCATTGCAAAGTTTACGTAAAGCATGCGGATCTGCACCTCGATTAATGTCCGAACAAAGACTGAATTAGAACACGGCAACTTACAAGCTCGGGGTTTGCATGGATTACGTTGGCGATACTCTCACGCGTGAAGGTCTCCTCACGGAAACGTCGTTTGATATCGTTCAAAACTTCGGCGTGAAAGGGATTCGTCTCATCGAGGACATTCTTGAGGGCGAGATACGAGGGGCCGAGGCGGTTGCAGAAGTGTTGCGCAAAGACCCAGCCGGTGTCTGGGAGTCTCCTTCAAAAAGATGACAACAAAGGGGATGAAACTCGCACGTACATGCGTAGGCCGCGTCTTGCACAGCGTGTTGAGACTGACCAGGCACAAAGAACTGGTTATCCGGAAGACAGAAGAGTAGCGAGACTTCCTTCATGACCTGGAAAATGGAGCTCTCGATGGGGGAGCCGTCGAGTTGGGGAGTGGATTGAGATAGATCGAAATGATGGTGACCCCATTCGAGAATTGCTCTGCGGTAGAGTCAAAAGAGTGCTCGGAAGCACGGTGACCTCAGACGCACCGACGTATTTGCGCGCCGAATAAAGTGAGTAATAGTGATACAAGTTCGACAATGCGCTGAAGAAGTGAGTCGTCCGCCCATCTTGTACCCGATCACCAGGCGCCGCTCGCGGTACCCTCAACCTCGAAGACTTCAATCACAGCGCCGAAACGCTTCTCAACATTCCACATAATTTGCTGGTAGATCTCAAGCGTGTTCTCGGTTGCCTTTTCGAGGAACACGGGGTCCGAAACAGTACGGATGTCCGTCTTTCCATCTGTGCGACTGGATGGGGGCGGATTTTGGGAAGTTGCACTGTTGATAAAGTAACACGAAGTTGCTGGATTGCGCTGGCAGAAACGGAGCCCGTCGAACGGTAGGTCTCGAGGCGGTAGCAATTATCCGGGGTCGCTTTGTCGAGGTAGAGCTCGTCGATCCTAAAAAACGAATGAAAAAATAATAATTCAAAATTGAGATGTAAGTTTGCGATAGTGGCACGTGACTACACACCGTGGCTCGACAAGAGAGCCTGGGCCTGCAGTCGAGGTTAAACCGGGCGGACTGGTGTGGATGAAAGTGGCGCCGTTTCCTTCGGGGTCGATCTTTTCGAGGTCTATGACGAGTTTGGACGGATCGTGCTTGGTATATGCAAGCACTTTGGCGCCAAAGAGGGCAATGATATGGTCGGAGACGACCTCAACGGATTCGTTCCGGAAGTACGTGTCATCGATACCGAGGTGCGTGTAAAACCATTGGACCTCATTCGCGACGAGCTCGCGGGGAATGAAACCCTGGAGGAAAAGAAATAAAGAATTTTTTTTTGAGTTAGTTTGCCTTGACAAGAGAGCGCCAGGCACTCGCCTTCGCAGCAACGCTCTCCTGGACTTTAGCACGTTGCTCTGCTTTGCCCTTGAATTCAGGTGTGTTGTATCCTGGAAGGTTTTTGACGCGATGCAAGGATACCTCACTGCCACCGTGAGATGAGGGGTTAGAGAGGTATGGACCTTTGCCCGGCGCTAGTAGATGATCTTTGGATGGATCACGATTTGGAGATGGCGCTTGGCCAGCAGGAGTTGGGGGGGTAGCAGACATGATGTAAGTAGAAGGAGATGTGGGGTTGATGTGGGGTATTCTGAAGGGCAGATGCAAGACAAGTTTTATAGGCGAGGCGCGGTCATGGGGAATCTATTCCGAATCCGAGGGCGCCCGTCTGAACTCTGAAACTGTCCGGACGATCCGTCCATGGATCTCCTTGTCCAAATGCCAACGAGCGCACTTTTCTCTTCTCACCTTATTTGTTAACACCCATTCTAATGTACCGTATGTAGTATATAGTAACTCGCCAGCCTGACCCATGCACGTTCTGGAACAGATTAAGGGTGCAAATCCTTGGCAACGTTGTCAGCACCATGCCGACCACTTTCCGAACGTGGTCACTTGCCAGGAACAGCAGGGTCCATTTCACCCACAATATCGACATACGTCCGTCACGCGCGGACGGATCACCGTACAGCAGAGTAATATTTTGCCCCGTGAAATCACACCGGACCATCTTCGCCCGTGCGATCACTGCATTACGTCATCTTGCACCTTCAGCGGTTCGAAGGTGCATCCATCTCAATGCCAGCGAGGCGCCACGACAGCTACGCACGTGTCGATTGCGAACAAGCAGCAGAAAAGTCAATCCTTCATGAGCGTCAGTTCGGCGTTTGGCAGATCTCTTATCCGGGTTTGGGCGGACCTCGGCAAGGTCTGCCAGACGACGGTGACGGTGACCGGCACACCCGAACGTGAAGGTTCAACAGAGGTTGAAGGTTGTAACTCTTTTTTTTACAGCCTGGCACGATGATTTATATTCGCAAAAGACCCATCCAAGGTCAATGGGTTCACTGTAATAAAATACAAAGGCATAGCTTATTGCTTAATTATTGGTGTGCACCTTATGATACTATCCGTGCTAACGCTCTCGGCAGTGTCGCTTCTCCCCTTTTCTTCAAGATAGCTACTGCTTGGCTAGACATACAATGCTTCGCCATCACGGTGAGACCCGGCTGATATAAAATCTCAAGATGAGTCGTGTCTCGGAGGCATCCGGGGTAGATTCGGGAATTCGGTATTCAACACGATACAACTACTGTATTAGCGCAGCGGTTGAAATCAAATTCATTGCAATCCAAAGGCGTGTTATTTCTGTACCTCACAATGTAACGCAAAAACACAAAAGGTCAAACTGCGGCCGGGCACAATATCACGGTGTGTGTTATAAATTTTTTATGCTTTCCCTAGGTCGGACCCTTCTGACCAGGCGTCAAGGTTCAAGCTTTCAAGGGTCAGATCCGGTCAGAATTCCAGTAATTGAACTCTTGTGAGTTCCAACATCGTAACCGACTGCTGAAACTATATAGCAAATGATTGATGATGTGGCAATGTCCAATGAGAGGCGTCGTAACAAATCTAGGGTGTATAGCATGAGTACGATCACGCGGTGATCAAACTGATGCTAGTCCTACAGCCTGACGTGAAAGACTGACACCGAAGGCGTTTTCCGGTCGCACATGTGTTTACGTGCCAAATGGCACGGTTCCAGAGTGAGCCTTCGGCATTGCTGGTGTACGTTTTGTAGGCCAATGGGCACATCCCGTGCACATCTTCGGGACAATTGCAACGTAACTATTGATACGTAAGTGGGGGCCATACCATTATTGCCGTGCCAGACGTGAAAGAACTTCAAGTTCTCACCTTGAGTTTGAACGTTGAAACAGAAAGCCTGGACCCAGTGCAGTGCCTTGAGTTCACCTTACTGTAAATGCCAATCCATCATGAAAGTTACTCAATATACAGAGAGTAGAAAGACTGTATGATTGTGGCGACTGGTTTGTGAGTGTTGTTTTATATCGGCCCGGGCGCCCGCATGGCGGCGCCTCCTCGGCTTTTTGCGTGGTCGCATGAGCAGACGACAAGCACCTCGTGATGGGATTGCGTTGAACTGACCGGTTTCAGCCACACATCTGCCTCGGAAATTTTCCTATAATATGACCTGCCTGTCTGCCAATCGGCGCCACTACGGAAGACCGGTTTGCAAACCACTGGCAAATAGTGCTTTATCACCTGCGACGATGTGCAGTCTAGTAAGGGTATCCCCTATCACCTACGTGCTCCCCTCCGATACAGCTCAGCCGGCATTGACTCACCTAGGATGGTACACTAAGATGGGCCAAAGTGCCCCGGGGTCCAAACATTAACGAAGGAACCCTTATCAAGGTCTTGATGCGAGCAGCGATTATGGTCAATATGCCCGAAGATCCGAAGCACAGCAATGGCCCAGAGACGCACTGCCATGCACTGTCAACCATAAGAGACACATAGAAGGCAGATATCGGCGTCTCATCCCCTCTGCACTTGATGGGAATTGATACCGCTACAATGCCTTGATGAGTACGGGCTGTGGAACTGCCTTTTATTTTCCTGGCATCGAAGCTCACTGGATCTTACTGGATTTCGGCCATATATATCCGATTAATTCTTGGTACAGTGTGTTACAATACAACTGCCTTGCCCTTCAGATGGCTGATGAATTCAGAAGCTCGCAGCCTGAGCTTGCGAAGTGAATGCACAGACTTTCCACGACTCTGTGGAATTCCCTCTTTTCCAGCATCTTTTCCAGCACCCGAACATGACTGCTGCTGCTGCAACCCATCACGTTTGCGTTACATCTCTGACCACAACCGACCGGTTTTGTCTTTGGCGCTTACCCTGGAAATGTAAGTGCGTTTTATTAAAAAGTCTTTTTTAAGTTGCCTCACTCGTGGAGAAGAAGAGACACCCGTGCTCGTTTCAGTGATAACCTTTGTAGCGTCCCGCCGCACTTCGTCATCGTCAGAAGCGTGTCACAATTAGACCAGCTGAGTGCGGGCGGGACAATACCGTAAGGTCAAGTCTGAGAGCACTGGCAGAGTTCGTCAGCAACCGGGCGGCGGCCCGGTGTACAAGTTACGTAACGCATCACGGAAAGGTGCTCGTGACTTCGGAGTAGCCCGAGCTCTCTCGGATATGATAACTTGAAGAGGAATGCTGATGAGAAGAGCAAACGGACGGGTTCGCAAACAAGTATATGACGGTTCAGTATCAATTTTTCCTATTTATACTAACTTGCTTTTGATAAGTTTTAGTAACTATGCATCTCCGAATATTGCGCCTTGATGAGCGCAAAGTGGCGGCCAGGGCACAATCTGGCAAGTAGGCTGTAACGGAGATAATTCGTGTGTATTATAGACTGAAAAATACCTATCCGAAGGGAATTCTCTTGTGGCATACTGTTAGTTATGCAACGCACTGAGCGTTGCTCGGCATACCAGGCTTCTGTTCTCTTTGAGAGGCACAGGCAGGATACATCCTAACAACAGTCGTATTCTGATCAAAAAAGGGTAGGAGGCAAGACTTTATAATAACAAGAAAAGCGGTGGTATATCGACGTTTCACATGGTGCACCCACTGCAGGAGCAAACTTGACCTTGCTTATATCCAGCGGAATTGCTATACGATACGGGTCGATCAGCTGCCGTGGATCAATGTATATTTCTTCCTCCCAAACCACGTTTCTGGTTGAAGCTAAATGAACGTGAGATGGACGCTAGGTGGGGATGGACGCGTTTTTGGTGTGTGAAAACGCTTCGGATAAAACGCTTCGGGTCGTCGGAGGTATGGGTCGTCCATTCGCTTTAACCTATTGATCGATCTGCGGCGCAACATATCACGCCCAAACGGTATGAACATGCAAGGAGGGAATTACTGTAACCAATACAAATATTTCACTAATCGTAGCGTAACTATGGCTCCCGTAGTTTGGCATGTTCTATCAACATCTGTGCGATCTCATGCATTCCACCTTTCAACGCCAACTGGAGCGGGGTCCTTCCCGACTTGTCCTCAGCGTCTACATTCGCACCATGGTCAAGTAGCAGGCGGACGACCTCTGCTCCCCCCCTGGATGATGATGCTAGGTGCAACGGCGTTGTGTTTTCGTCATTCTTCGCATCCACGTTCGCGCCGTGCTTCAGTAACAGCCGCACAATGCCAAGATAGTAATCATTTTTGCACAAGTTCGCCGATACCCGATGCGACGAGACCTGGCCCTCGTTGTCCGGAGAATTTGCTTCCACAGTGACATCGACGTATCCGTACCAAATGGCCCGATGGAGCGGGGTCGCCCCGTCATGTTGACGGGAATTCACGTCAGCACCATGGTCAAGTAAGAGTCGCGTTACTTCAATGCGTCCGTGTATCGCCGCAAATTGCAGTGGTGTCATCTTGTATATGCCTTGAAAGTTCACGTCGCTCCCGTGCTCGAGGAGGAGCCGCGCTATTTCGACATGATTATGGACTGATGCCGCGTGTAGTGCAGCTCCATAGGAACCGCCACGAGCATTGACAAATTGTGGGTACTTGATGAGAAGGTGCTCTACCAGCCCGCGGAATCCGCAAGTTGCGGCATAGTACAATGGGGCCGCTGTATATAGAGGCGTCATATCCCCGGCAATCCTCCAGGGTGTGACGTCTATATCATACAACTGGGCCCACGCAGATAAATGTCGTTTGTCTGGGTCAAAGAGCTGTTGAATCCCGCTTTGCAGTCGAGACGAAATATTGTCTACACGTGCATGAGCCATCCAATGTTTAGCTGCGTATCGAGCCAGAGGAAATTTGCTCCTGCAACTACCCGCAGATTTAACGTCCAAAGACAGTAGGGTGCCCAGACAAACTTGTGCGAGGAGAGTGTGGGCGGGTTCGAGGGAGATATGATGGTGGGCGACATCTCCACCCGAAGTAGCAAGGCGGTTAGAGATCAGGAATTCCTTCACCGAAAAGTGGGAAAATTGCACAAATCTGGAATTACCGTTTCCAACGATAGTGATCAAACTGGAGCAAGTGGACAGAACAGCTTCTTCATGGTTTCCCCACCGCCAATTCGGATTCATCTTCGGGATGTCTCCGTCCGCCACATCAAAGTCATAGGCGAGCAATTCAGCGAGCTCCTCGACTCGAAGCGGCCGAATGGCGAATGCGAGACACTGCAAAAGACGACGAGCGTGGTCCTTACTTGGTCTCTTGATTTCCCTTAGTATGCGCTCGTAGGTCTCGTCTAGTGATTCCGGCAACTCCTCTAGTGTGTGCCGGACGCTCGACGGTAGACAGTCCTGCAGCACCTCCAGCTGGCAGAACACCCATCGAAACCTATTTGAGAATCAGCAACTTATTGGCGGCGCGGAGAATACCATTACATTCCGTTGGCTCTCCTAGAGAGCACCTCGATCACAAGATCTTTCTCATCTGCCCTCCACTTCTTCATCATCGTGTCCGCGTCTGAGTGAACAACGGATTTGATGTAATCGGTGATATCATTTTTTTGGCCGATTTCGTCATGAAGGGATACTGAATGGGACGCCAGCGGTCCAAGGGAGGCCTTGATGTCGATCTCTGGCCTACTGGTGATGCAAATACGGAGATTGGGTAGATGGAGACCAAGTAGTTCCTTCACTAGCCCGATGACTTGTGCGCGATAAGATGGGATCCCGGAAGTATTGGGACATTCGTCGAGTGCATCAATGATGATATAAGTGGGTCTTTGCGCCAGGATCGTTAGCATCTCTTTCAGACATCGCATCAAAACGTCATCACTGGGTTTATGCGCGCCATTGTCATGTGCAGCATAAAGGCGGAAAAGTATTTCGCAACATGAGTCCGATCGCGAAGTGAACTGGTTGACAAGAGAGAGAAGTAGGCTGTGACGAGTTTGTTTGTCCTTGTCCCGGAAATCGAAGTAGAAGTATGCAACAGATGCCATTCCAGCGTCGCGCAAGACAAATGCATTTTGGATGATAGAGGAACTAAGAAAAATGAGATCCTTCAAGATTTTAAACCGGATTTGGAACAACGAACCAAAGTATGCTCTTGCCAGCTCCCGCTACGAAAATACGACACTATAAGAAAACGCCTGGTGGGAAGAGGAAGAACGACCGTACGTTTTGCGTGGATCCACAATAGAGCACCGGTAGATTTCCAATCCTTAACTTTACTTCCTTCAAAGAACCATCCTGCAATCCGCTTGTGAGAAGCACCGCAGGCGATGTTGTGATTGGTGGAAGGATCCGGTGGAGAGGACCATCTTCGGAGCTCCTGTCGCAATTGAGTCCCTGAGACAACATGTAGGTCATCGAGTAAGGTAAATAAGGGGGTCACAAACATTTTATGCTATCCACGCTGCTCGCCGTTTGCTGCAGGGTGGCCTTGGCATCTTTCCCGTCTAGTCGACTCAGAATGTCTCAGCAGCCAACTAAGCGCACCCCACTTACCATCAATAACTTGTGTAATTTTGTTCTCAACGCTGTGCGTGATCTTCAGAAGTTGTGCAGCCGCCATCCGAGCCTCTTCCTGCGTCAGTTTATCGAGCCTCTTAAGAGCATCCTCCAGGTCTGTCCTCCCGGCCAGCTTCTTGAGAAAATTCTCTGAGAAAACATGAGAATATAAGCAGATATCTCGGAGCCTCCTGCCCGAACCCACGTACTTGTTCGCCCTTGTTTAATTTCCTTCGTCGAAATCGCAAAAACATTGAGGACTTCTACCATTATCTTCACAATTATATCAGTCATTGCCGCTGTTGGTGATACCTCGGTGTAGGTCTCGAGTCGTTTAAAGAAGTTTTCGACACGTTCGAAGACGTCGATGAGCGTGTCTTGGCTCTCCTTAACACCTTTGGCCGCCTAAGATCCGAGGCATCTGAACTTCCGTCGAAGGAAATTGGATCAAGAAAGTGGCTCACCAACAGGAGAACACCGGCACCAGCAAAAATGACTTTCGCGGGTGAGAACACCTTGGGATAACTCTTTAAGCATGCATATTACACGAGGCTATTCAATGAGATTTACCAGGCTGACACTCTCCCCAAGCGCATCAGAGAAGGCGAGGAGGACGCTGACTGTCGGATCAAGCCACTTGGTCAACCTCTCATCGATACTCCGAGATTGTTCAAAATCTTGCACTAGGTCTTGAAGGATGGTTAGAATGGCGGCAGGGGAATCACAGCTGTGAAAACTAGCGGCAAGTGGATGAGAGAGAAGGTCCTTTTTCGTCTCTTTCTCATACGCTCTCAAGGAAGCGTGGAAGATGGATTGAAAGTTGGAAAGGGCAGAGGGTGAAGGGAAAGTCGCCATGGAATTACTACCGGACTGGAAGAAGATGATGGATTAGAGAACAAATCGTTCTGTTGAAGTTGCACTTATTCGTCAATGTGCTGGTTTTAACGAGTATGATAGTTGATCGAGGGATGAAGTTGATTGAGGTATGAAGTTGAATTGAGGAATGTCGTAACTAAACTCTTGATGGGGATAATAGACGCCGGACTGATTGACCGCCAGCGAGACAGCAATTGTTCCTCTGCCAGCGAGGAAGGGGAGCCTGAGACTACAGAGCGACGAAGACATGGCTCTGACCAACTTGGAAGTGAAAGGTCATCGAGCCAACCAAGGCGACCCGAAGAACACCAGTGACCCAGTTCACGCCTAGACCTTCTCACTTTCCAAGATCGTGCAAGTGCCCCGTGCGTATTTTCAAGTCTTTTCTTTTGTTATCGGTCAATTTCCTTGTCATTTCTTCTTTAAGGAAATTCTTGTGCGCATTTTTTGGAACCTCCGAGTCGATAATGTCCGCATCCCAGGACCCCGGAAAAACAACCACCATCTTTTGTGCGCCGAGAGGTACAGTGATTTTTGATTCGGCCGATAATTTCCTGGATCTCTAAGCCGAGGATCTTGCCCTTCTAGTCACGACTCTTCCTGGGGCCTTACATATGGCATCATGTAATCTGCGAGAAGACACCCGCGTGCCTGCGCAACGTCGGGGTACCTTCCTCGAACTAAGGATTTTCTCGTTCTCGTTCTCGTTTTCAGCGCCCAGGGGCGCGATATCTTGTTGTCTTCTTCACTTGCTATGCTTCCCAGGCTTCAAAATGTATCTAGAGGCTAACAAGGAGGCTGAGGGCCTGAGGAGGAGTTGGCATTGCTTGTCTGGCGGTCAGTCTCGACCCAAATGCGTGTCTAGAACTTTGGACATCACATACCGGCCTTTTTTCGTCAGCTCCCCGCTTACTATTCCGCACCACTGATGCTTGATTGGTGCGATAGGTAGGCCCAACTTTCAAAGAATACGCATTTCGATTGTCCTAAATACAGCACTGCATAGGATACTACATCAATCAAACGTCCAACTTCAAGTTCTTTCTCGATTCACATATCTCCACTGTCCTTATGAGATCGTGACCCCACTACGATTATCAGATATCATATTTCAAGGCCACTTTGCACACGAAAGCAACAAGTAGTGTCCGACAGTTTTCAAGGCTCCCAAAAAGCACATTTTCTCGCTACGCTGTCAAGTCACACTTGTTCGGGCGCAGCGCGCACCACTCGGGCTGCAGCGATATCGCCTGCACCCCGCGGTTCCTCAAGCGGTACCCGAGCTCGTGCAAACGCGGAAGCGCGGCGCTGAGGTTGCCGCCAGCGCCGCTCCAGAACACCTCGGCAGACGCTGCAGCGCGTGGCCACACGATCGAGTCCAGGTTCTCGGGGCCAGACTGTTCTGTCCAGAGCAGCTGCTGCCCGCCGAGCACGAAAGGTGCTTGCGCGGCGGAGAGGTTCGCAAGTGGGTCGAAGGTGTAGGCCTGTGCGAAATGTGCGCAAGTTGTGAAATATTAAGATTAGAGGGGAAAGGGGGGCAGAAACACACGTTCTGCCAGGTCTTGAAAGGATCGCACCAGCTATTGCCTCCGGGGTCGTTGCCCACCCATTCGCCGGCTCCGCAGTCCTATTCATGCCAGGCACGAAGGTGGAGCGCGTTCCGCTCCTCGTCAGGATCTGCACCAGAACACACAAAAAACGCACCAGGTAAAACGAAGTGGATGGCGCATGTATAAAGCGGAAACCCTTTGCTGCAACGGCAGCAGCATCCTCAGACGAGATCCAGACCCTAAGGTGAACACGTGAGCAAACGGGTGAAGGCGCACATTTTTGCAGATGAGACCCACATCGCTATTGTATCGTTCGAGAGCGTCAGATGATAGTTAAGCACCATCTCTGCGCTAACACGTCACGTCTTTTCCTGCTTACGCGACACGTATCACTTACCCTCCCAAACGACGGGCGTCTTTCCAAGACTCCTGAGTGCGCCATGCGTTGCCTGCGTGAACGCATCGAGGGCCTGTGCGATTGTTTGTCCGCCGAGCTCCTGCTGGGTCTCCGCATCGTCTTGGTAGCACCGCGCATTGATCTCATCACCCCCTGTGCTGAACAATGTCGAGGGGAACAGCTTCGCGGCTGCACTCAACAGGTCGACGGTGAAGTTGACAGCCGCAGGCGACGCGAGGCGCAGCTGGCCCGCCGGCGGCTCATTCGCGTACGTCGCCCACGGCGACGCCTTTGCACACGCGATGTATTCTGGGTAAGCCTCGGAGATGGCCGAGGTATGCCCAGGTGTGTCGATCTCCTGCGGACTATCCATTCAGCATACTAGATCCAACGCTCACCGCGGTCGGAAAGTATACGTACGACTACAACGTCGATTCCGCGCTGCAACGTGGTTTTGATGAAGATAGCATAAGCCCTCTTACAGAATTAGCGTGAGAGAGGGGGGGACGCACCGCGCCGGCGTAAGAAACAATGTCCGCGACATCATCAAGGGAATAAACTGCAGTTACGCTGTACGCTCCCTTTTCAGCAACGTCGGTGAAACCTGGAATGACAAGGGGGAAGCTCTGGCTGTCGACGACGTGCCAGTGAAAAACATTGATCTAGGCAATTGTGCGGTCAGGCCTGCTCGCGTTCTACTGCCTAGGATAGTAGACGGTGGACACACGTGAACCCAAGAACATGCGTCGAGCGTGCGTTTGATGTCAGATACCGGGAAGCTGAGACAATGGTAAGCTGCGAGCCGAGAGTGACGTCGCCTATCACATACTAGTTCCGTGCCGTGTCAAGCATGAATCCGCGATACGGCTGAGTATAGAATAAATGAGCAGACTCGCCGACAACAACGCGAATGAATGCCTGACGCGGACAGACGCACGTAGGCTGGAGAATCATCGATAGTCACGGGTACACCAAGCGTGTACACCGTCCCGTTTGCAGTGTACCATAACTGGCTAAACGTTGTGAGGCCCCGGAACAGGCCGAGCGTCGAGTTGGCACTGAGCACCGCGCCGCTCCCGTCGGCGGGCACGACGAGGCTGTACCCCTCATCTCTGCTGCCGATCGGTAGCGTTGCCTCTGTCGCGATCGGCTGCGGTGCTCCAGAGGTGCCGTTAAGAAGGCTGAGAGTGAGGCTGGAGAGCATATTCGCAGAACGGACGGACGAGAGATCATCCGCACCACGCCCGACCACAAGGCGGCCAAGCTGGTCGCTGAAGAGGAGGGCACGAGTGTGTTCAGCGGCATCGAGAAGGTCTTGGGGAGCATTTGAGACAGTGACGTTGATGGAAAATGAGGGATCGAGGCGCAGGGAATCGGCGCCATTCTGGAGACTGCGCGGCTGGGGCCAAAGCCCGTGAACTGCTTCAGGGAGGAACGTGACAGCACAAAGAGGCACGATGATGGTGGGGAAGGAGCGGAGAAGAAACATCATTGGAAAGGCTTGTGACAGTCTTCCCAGGTCTTGGGGTGTCGTTTGAGTTGTTCAGCTAGGTGCCGCTACGTTCTTATATCGGGACTACTGGTGAGCAAGGGGGGATGCATGATGAATCAGCACTAAAACAGGGTAATCTGGCAAACGGAGAAAAGCAATTTCCCCGAGAATGTATACTAGATGTGCCCATTGGCTCCCAAAACCCACGAGCTATCGGCTCAAGTTCATTTCATCTAGCTTGAGCCAGCTGATTTAGGAGTAGCCTAGGCATAGCTCTGCTTATCCCATTTTTATCGACCACCGTGCTTGGTTAAGGTAAAGACGAGCCGCAGCTCGTTCATAGTACTCATACCATGTAGTACTTTGGGAGCTGAGCGGAGCTGAGCCTGTAAGTTGTTCGGACCAGAAGAGCGCTCTGCTCTTCGGAGGAATATTAAAAGATAGTAGGAAATTTTAATGCCGAAATAGGCGATCTCGTGAGAGGTGACGCGTGACGAGTAGCAGGCAGGAGGCAGTAGCAGCTCCGAGTCCTTCGGGTGGTGGTGAGTGCAGCGGGCATGTTCACGCGGCGAGTGTGGTCCCGGCCCGGTCAGGAATTTCGGCCCGAGGCGATGAATCGCAGAAATATTTGTAAGTTAGCTCTAAGTTAGCTCTTTTATATCTGCATCTGCGACGATCTACTGTATATGTGCGTGAGAGTTCAGATAGTGAGAGGTATAGGTCGACCATTCTATATTGTCGGTTGCTGCGGAACATATCACGGCCGTGAATAGTATGCGAAGAGAAAGTAACAAATCCGAGTCTCCCGCAATTTATACCGTAACTATAGTTCCCTATGTACTTCAAGTTGTGCGCCATGTTCCATCAACATCCGAACAATCTCGTCCTTCCCACTCTCCAATGCAACCTGGAGCGGGGACCTTCCGCTCTTGTCCTCAATGGTGGCATTCGCGCCATGGTCGAGCAACATGCGTACGACCTCTGTACCCCCGCTGGATGATGCCAGGTACAACGGGGTCCTTCCCGTCTTGTCCTCAGCGTTTGCATTCGCACCATGGTCAAGCAAGACGCGCACTACCTCTGTTTTCCCGGTGGATACCGCAAGATGCAACGGCGTTGTGGCGTCGTCATCCTTTGCCTCCACGTCCGCACCGTGATCCAGTAGTAATCGTACAACGCCAGGGTAGTCACGTTTCTCACGTGAGTTCTCTGATACTCGGTGCAACGGAACCCGCCCGCTGTCGCCCCGGGAATTCGCATCTGCCTTGTGTTCGAGTAGCATCTGAGAAATGTCAACATATCCGTTCCACGTAGCGAGATGCAGTGGGGCCCAAAGTGCCTCGTCGCGAGATTCTACGTCAGCACCATGGTCCAGTAGGAACCGCCCTACTTCGGTGTGTCTGTGTATGGTCGCAAATTGGAGTGGTGTCCGCTTGTACACACCCACAACGTCCACGTCGCCACCATGCTCCAGGAGGAGCCGCGCAACTTCGACGTGTGATGTCGCATGCAGTGCAGCTCCAAAGGCACCACCACGAGCATTGACAAATTGTGGGTACTTGGTGAGAAGGTGTTCTACTAAACCAACGAATCCGCAAGTTGCGGCATAGTACAGTGGGGCTGCTGTAGGTTCTATTGGTGGCATCAAGGGCTCGCGTGACTTCCAGAGCTTGTCGTCGACATCGTACAACTGGACCCACGTAGAAAAATGTGGTTTGCTCGGGTCGAAAAGTTGTTGTATCCCACCTCGTAGTTGAGACGAAACCTTGCCAACCCGGGTATGAGCCATCCAATGTTCAGCCGCGTATCGAGCCAGAAGAAAGCTGCTCTCGTTACCACCCGCAGACCCAGATCCACCGTTGTTATCGTCCAAAGAGAGAAGGGTACCAAGACAAGCCCGTGCGAGGAGAGTATGGGCAAGTTCAAGGGAGATATGATGGTGGGAGACATCTTCACCAGAATTGGAAAGGCGGGTCGAAGTCAGGAATTCTTTCACCGAAAAGTGGGAAAATTGGACCACTCGGGAATCACCGTCGACGACGACAGCGATCAAACTCGAGCAAGTAGACAGAACAGCTTCTTCATGGTCTCCCCACCGCCAATTCGGGTTCACCTTCGGGATCTCTCCGTCCGCCACATCAAAGTCATAGGCGAGCAATTCAGCGAGCTCCTCGACGCGGAGCGGCCGAATGGCGACTACGAGACACTGTAAAAGACGACGAGCGTGGTCCCGACTTGGTCTCTTAATTTCCCTCAGTATGCGCTCGTAAGTCTCGTCCAGTGATTCTGGCAACTCCTCTAGCGTGTGTCGGAGGCTCGATGGCAGACAGTCCTGCAGCGCCTCCAGCTGGCAGAACACCCATCGAAACCTAATTGACACGTCATCAGCAACTTATTGCCACCGTCGAGAACATCATTACATTCCATCGGCTTTCTCGGAGAGCGTCTCGATCACAAGATCTTTCTCATCCGCCCTCCACTTCTTCATCATCGTATCCGCGTCCGAGTAAACAACCGATTTGATGTAATCGGCGATATCGTTTTTTTGGCCGATCTCGTCATGAAGGGATACTGAATGAGAAGCCAGCGTTCCAAGGGAGGTTTTGATGTCGATCTCTGGTCGACTGGTAATGCAAATATGTAGGTTCGGTAGATGAAGACCAAGTAATTCCTTCACCAGCGCGAGGACTTGTGCGCGATGAGATGGGATCCCAGAGGTATTGGGACATTCGTCGAGTGCATCAATGATGATATAAATCGGGCTTTGCGCCAGGACCGCTAGCATCTCTTTCAGACACCGCATCAAAACTTCATCACTGGGTTTATGTGCGCCGTTGTCGTGTGCACCATGAAGGCAGAAAAGTATTTCGCAACAGGAGTCCGATCTCGAAGTGAGCTGGTTAACAAGAGAGAGGAGTAGGCTGTGGCGGGTTTGCTTGCCCTTGTCCCGAAAATCGAAGTAGAAGTACGTCACGGTTGCCAGTCCCGCCTCGCGCAGGGAAAAGGCGTCTTGGATGATCGAGGAGCTAGGTGAAAATGAGCTTCTTCATTTGAAACCAGGTGCGTACAAACGAACCAGAGTATGCTCTTGCCAGCTCCAGCTACCAGAAAACGGCACCATAAGGAAGCGTCTAGATATGGAAACAAGTAGAGCGTACGTTTCCCGTGGATCCACAAAAGGGAACCAGCGGACTTCCATTCCTTAATTTTACTTCCTTCGAAGAACCATCCTGCCATTTGCTTGTGAGAAGCGCCGCATGCGATGTTGTGATTTGTGGACGGATCTGGTGGAGAGACCCATTTTCGAAGATCCTGTCGTCGTTGCGTCCCTAAGAGATCATTGAGGTCTTTCGAGAAATAGGCACCAGAAGACCACGAACACTTCACGTTGTCTACGGCGTTCGCTGCTTGTTGCAAAGTGACCCTGGCATCCTTTGCCATGGCTTTTACTTCTTTCCCGTCTGGTCACATAGAGAATCAGAATGTCTCACCAACCAGCTAAGCGCTCACCACTTACCGTCGAGAACTTGTGTAATTTTATTCTCAACGCTGTGCGTGATCTTCAGAAGTTGTGCAGCTGCCATCCGAGCTTCTTCCTGCGTCAATTTGTCAAGCCTCTTAAGAGCATCCTCCAGGTCTGTCCTCCCGGCCAGCCTCTTCAGATACTTCTCTGATAAAAGATGAGCAATAACCAGCAGTCTCCAGCCAGAACCGACGTACTTGTTCGCCCTTGTTTAATCTCCTTCGTCGAAATCGCAAAAATATTAAGAACTTCAACCATTATCTTTACTATTATGTCCGTCATCGCCGCTGTCGGTGGCACCTCGGTGTACGTCTCGAGTCGTTTGAAGAAGTTTTCGACACGCTCGAAGACATCGACGAGCGTGTCTTGGCTCTCCATAACATCTTTGGCCGCCTGAGATCCGAGGACGTCAGAACGGCGTGCGATGGCGACTGTGTCGAAAAACGTGCTCACTGAAAGGAGAACACCGGCACCAGCAAAAATTACTTTCGCGGGTGAGAACACCTTGGGCCGGTAACTCTTTAAGCATGCATGTTACACGAGGCTATTCAATGAGATTTACCAGGCTGACACCCTCCCCAAGCGCATCAGAAAAGGCGAGGAGGACGTTGACTGTCGGATCCAACCACTTGGTCAGCCTCTCATCGAGACGCCGAGATTGTTCAAATTCTTGCACTTGGTCTTGAAGGACGGTCAGAATGGCAGCAGGAGTGTCGCAGTTGTGAAATTGGACGGCCAGTGGATGCGCGAGAAGGTCCTTTTTCGTATGTTTCTCGTATGCTTTAAGGGAAGCGTGGAAGATGGACTGAAAATTGGCAAGGGAAGCTGCCGTAGGCAAGGGTACAGTAGGGGCGTGGACATGATGGGGCTGGTGATGAGGCCGATGAGGAACTGGCAAAGAGATATGGTAATTGGAAGACTGGAAAATAAAATCGTTCGTTTGGATGTGCACTGCTCCGTCGATGAACTGATAGCGTCCGAGTCAGATGTTGAAGAGCACAAGGCGTTAACTTGAGCCCCGATTAGGATAATAGACGCCAGGCTGCCGCCTAAGGCACCGTCAATCAGCTACTGTAACACACGTTTATTCCGACCAGCTGGGGTGATTGGGAAGCCTGGGCCAAGGAATTGAAGGCACAGATCCGCCGCCTTCTCTAAACTCACTCGACCTCCGGGTTTGACATTAGTCTTTCTTCTCCTCTTCGCCTCAAGATATTTCCTTCCAATTTATTCAGCTATCTTTTTATGAACCCCGATAGCACCCTCTCCCTAGGACGCTGTCGTCAATGCGGCAAATGACCCGCCGGGAAAAAAGGCTGCTTTTGTGCTCGATGCGCCCTCCCGAACCGAATGTGTTTCGCTTTCTCTCGCTCCGCCGCAATCATTGTAGCGATGTCACCTGAGATTCTTCGACACTTCCCATTCTCTGTATCTAGATGTCGTGAGGTGGCTGGTATTCTCCCCATGAATTGCATACTGTCTGGCCCGACCTAAGCCACGCATTCCTAGGGCATTGGACAACGCCAAGTTATTTCTCGTCAGCTCCCGCTCACGGCTCCACACAACTGCATGACTAGTCCGACGTATAGGCCCAATGTTCAAAAGCATACGCATTTAAGTTTGTGTAGTACTAGTAAAGAAAACGTGCACCACGTCAAATGTCCAACTTTTACATATTATCTGAGCTCCACTGTCCACATACGCGAGCACGCCACGATCCCGAGATCCAAAGACAACCTTTTCTTTCAGACTAAACCAACCAGTCCGAGTGTCCAGCCGTCAAAAAAGAACGCACAATCTCGGCGGATCCCCGCGGGCTACGCCGTCAAGTCACACGCGTACGGGCGCAACGCGCACCACTCAGGTTGCAGCGATATCGCGTGCACGCCGCGGTTCCTCAAGCGGTACCCAAGCTCATGCAAGCGCGGCAGCGCAGCACTGACGTCACCGCCAGGACCCGTCCAGAACACCTCTGCGGACGCGGCAGCGCGGGGCCACATGATGGGGTCGATGTTCTGTGGGCCGGACTGTTCTGTCCAGAGAAGCTGCTGCCCGCCGAGCACGAGCGGTGCTTGTGCGGCGGTGAGGTTCGCGAGCGGGTCGAAGGTATATGCCTGGAAGTGTGCGTTTGCGTTAAGACGGGAGAGGGGAGAGAGGTAGGGTAGGGTAGGAGGGGAAACGCACGTTCTGCCAGGTCTTGAAGGGCTCGCACCAGCTGTTGCCTAGGGGGTTGTTTCCTACCCATCCGCCGGCCCCGCAGTCCTATGACCCCGTCAGGATCCATGCTTGAAAGGAAGGAAAGAGATGACGCACCAGGTAGAATGAATTGGACGCCGCGTGGACGAAGCGGAAACCCTTAGCCGCCACGGCAGCAGCGTCCGCAGACGAGATCCACACCCTAAGGCGAGTGGTGCATCAGCAAACGCAGTTGTATTCCTTTGCGGACGATACTCACATCGCGATAGTGTCGTTCGACAGCGTCAGATTGAAGCTAAGCACCATCTCTGCACCAACACGTCACGTCCTCTCCAGCTACACGCGAGACGAACGAATCACGTACCCTCCCACACGACGGGCGTCTTCCCAAGACTCCTGATCGCGCCATGCGTCGCCTGCGTGAACGCATCGAGCGCCTGGTTAAGCGTCCTTCCACCGAGCTCCTGCTGCGTCTCCGCGTCGTCTGTGTAGCACTTCGCGTTGATCTCGTCGCCGCCTGTGCTGAACAGGGTCGAGGGGAACATCTCCGCGACTGCGCTCAGCAGGTCGACGGTGAAGTTGATCGTCGCGGGCGACGCGAGGCGCAGCTGGCCTGCGGGCGGCTCGTTCGCGTATGTCGCCCATGGCGTCTTTTCGGCGCACGCGATGTATTCCGGGTATGTTTTGGAAATAGCCGAGGTATGCCCGGGTGTGTCGATCTCCTGCGGGTTGTATCTCTATTCAGCACGCTGGACCCCGCGGGTAGATGGGAAGGCTACGTACGACGAGAACGTCTATTCCGCGCTGATAATGGAGATAAAATGAGCTCTGCAGAATAGGCGTGGGAGGCACGCACCTGGCCAGCGTAAGATATGATGTCCGCGACGTCCTCGGGGGTATATACCGATGATGCGCTGTACGCGCCGTTTTCAGCGAGGTTGGCGAAACCTGGAACGACGAGGGGGAAGCTCTGGCTGTCGACGACATGCCAGTGGAACATGTTGATCTGAGCAGTTATCACGTTAGGTCCAGCTCGCGTCCTACTGATCGACGATACACGCACATGAACCCAAGAACACGCGTCGAGGGTGCGTTTGATGTCTGATACAGGGAAGCTGAGATGTCCATCAGTCACAAGCCAACAACGAGGCAGCCTATCAATAACACATACTAGTTCCGCGCCGTGTCAAGCAACAACCCTCGATATGGCTATACACACCAGCAGCACAAATCAGCAAATCAGACCAAAAACAAACAAACGAGCAGCCACGCACATAGGCCGGCGAATCCTGTATCGCCAAGGGAACACCAAGTGTGTATATCGTCCCGCTCGCCGTATACCACAACTGACCGAACGTCGTGAGGCCGCGGAACAAGCCAAGCGTCGAATTAGCGCTGAGAACCGCCTGGCTGCCGTCTGCAGGAACGACGAGGCTATACGCCTCGTCTCTGCTACCTAGCGGGAGCGTTGCCTCCTTCGCGATGGGCTGCGGCGTACCGGTGAGGGTGAGCTGAAGGCGGCAGAGCGAATTCGCGGCCTTGACGGTCGGGAGGTCGCCCTCGCCTCGGCCGAGCACGAGGCGCCCAAGTTGGTCTTTGAAGAGAAGGTCGCGGGTGCTCTCTGCGGCTGCGAGGAGGTCTTGCGGTGCGTTTGGGATGGCGATGTTGATGGTGAAAGAAGGGTCGAGGCGAAGGGCAGCAGAGCCTGTTTGGAGATAACGCGGCTGGGGCCAGAGCGCATGAACCGCCTCTGGGAAGAAGAGGACTGTGGAGAGAAGGACTGTGGAGAAAAGGCGGAAAAGAAAAGCCATTGGAATGGCTGGTGACAGTCTTCTTCCTGGGGCACCGTTGAAGGTTGTTGGGTCGGTTATCCTGCGTTCTTATATTGCCCAGCCAATGAATGACAGTTTCGTGATGCGGACAGCGCCCAATGAACCCATGCGGACACATGATGGGGTCGCCGCCCCGACATGGTAACTGAGCACATGGACCATATTCAAGAAGCAGGTATCACATTATTAAGTTAGGACCAGCCAGAGTCCATCACGTACACGTGCAATTCCCTCATCACCGGCGTATCAGTGATAGTCGGACAATAAGAAGCGACTATGCACCACGTTGTATCTACTATGAAGCTCACGACCCATGCTGCTCACAAAAGTAAGTCATCGGTTCCAGCAGGCGCACCGCCGGCGCCGCTCCCCGCCGCTGCATTCGTTGTTACGAACGACCCAAATCCACCAGCCGCTAGAGGTCGTGCCTGGCTCTGTGCACCCCATATCCCCGCCTGCGCCTTCTCCCTCTCCAGGTCCCGTATGCTCTTTCCAGCACCAGCTGGCGCAGAAGGCTTGCTCGTGGCGGCCGAGCCGAGGGACATCGACCACAGGTCATCAAACCCTCCGCCCGACTTGGCCGATTTACCAGGCAACGGAGCGCCTGTGCTTACGGGTGATCCCACGGCTGACCGTGCGGCGCCAATCACAGGCGACGTCGCGTACGAGGGTGCGGCAACCGGAGTTGAACTGGGACGCGCTTGCGACGAAGGCGTGAGCACCGTGTTGAATGCGCCGAATGGCTGTGTCTGCGCCGTTGGCTGCGGAGGTCGGTAAGTGGCAGGCGAAGGAGCAGCTGGGGCGGACGACAGGAGGTCCATGAGGCTCGGCTTGGGTGCTGCACCTGGCGTTGGGGATACCGCGGTGGTCGTGGCAGATGCAGGAGCCGAAGGCGGTGCAGCTTGAAAATCGGCAAAGTCATCATCGCCTCCGGCTATTACGTGTGATGCACGTGAATATAAGTTATGTTAATTTCAACAATGTGGATGCGGCGCACCAGTATCGTTGCCGACTAGTGGCGCAACCGCGGGTAACGCCTTGTTCACAGCAACGGAAGCATTGGCGCTCGGTGCAGTGCTATCATCATCAAAATCGAGCAGGTTCACAACAGGTGCCGGCGCTGGTTCTGGTGCCTTGCTTGCGGCCTTGGATGTCCGGGTCGACGTAGTTTGGTTCGTGGAGGTAATCGCACTAGAGGACGCCCCCCGACGGGGCGTCGTCTCGTATTCGCCTGCATCGTACTCTTCAAAGTCGGATGTCCGCGGCGTGCTATCCCGAAATCCGCTGCTGCTCCCGCCGCTCGGATATTCTGCGGTCAAGGTTAATCGGGGATCCCGGCCAAGTGTATAGAGAAACCCACCGCGTTCAAAGCCACTAGCTTGTGAACCATAGTCACCACTGTAACTGCCACCGCCACCGCCACCGCCACCGTAGGAATCATTGCCAAACCCTCCGTATCGACCACCGCTCCCACCAAAGGAGAACCCGTCGTTTCCAGTGCCTACATACTTGCTCCGGTTCGCCTTGGCCTCTTTACGCTCTCGGCGGATTTTCTCGACATCGGCGAGCAGCTCTACGAGTTCTTTTGCGCGGTTCCGCACTACCGAACAGGTCTGTTGAACAAGCGAACAATTCGGAGGCGAGAGACGCTACCGTTAATGCCCTGGTCCTTGCCCTTTTCGTCGATGTAGTGGAAGCTGCGTAGCATTTTGAGGGTGGAGATGTGCGAACGAGCGTCATCGACGACGCGTTCGGAACCATGTTTTACCAGATACTCGAGTAGTTGCAATGCCTGAATCAGATTACCCACGATGAGCGGAAGAACCGAAGGAAGCCCAGACCGATGACTTGCCTTGTAGATCTGCCGCCACTGGCGAGCCTCCTTCTCCATAAATTGAGAGTAGATGCAAGGCATGATCTCATTGAACTGTTGGCTACGTGGTAGCATATGAGCAAGTCCGCTTCGTTCTTCGCGAAATGAAAGCCGTTTTCGCTCCACCACTTACAAGTTGAACGTCCTGGTGATTTCGTGTCGGTCAAAGCTCCTGCAAAACAGGTTTTAAAGGACACACACCCCTGCGCGATTTCCTGCATCAAAGTCGAGCTCGCACCCCTTGATTGTCGAGAAAGGTTAGTGTTCTGTCTTATAACCTAACAGATAGCGCACCAAGGGTCATCATTTGTCGCCTCGCGGACCTTAGCCTCCATCTCGCTGACATTAAGCACAACGTTCTTCGCCTGGATCACAGTAGAGAGAAGTTCACCACCCTGAACCCAAACGCGTGATCCAACGCACCTGGTTGTACATCGTCTTGATATCGTATAAAGTAATGTTGGAGAGCGTATTTCCGAGAGACTCGATGCGGTCCATTGTGGGCAAGCGCACTGAGTTCAGAGTTCTGCGTTGGCGTTGTCAGTCAAAGTCTGCCTCTCTGTCACAACGCGACGTCACAGTCACCTCACGTGGGCCAAGATGATCCGGGCCGTCGTCCCGCTAACAGATAACATAGCTATATCCGAATGGTATTTAAAACGAAGAATCCCGCTCTTGACCTCATCCTTTTCTTGAACATCATGCCCAACTTAAAGGGGAAGACGAAGGCGACTTTGACACCAAAAAAGTACAATGTTGAAAGTGAAGGTGAAGGCACGATTGAAGGCAAAGGCAAAGACGACTCCGTACTCGCAGTTGTGAGCCTTTATCATTTTTTATCTGCTTCATTGCCGCTGATTTTATCACCCCCCAGATGGAACAATTGGACTTTGTGGCAGAGCTATTAGACAGTTGGCGTGACTCACTAATGCACCAACTGGCCGCAGCTGAAACCAAAGAACATATCCAGGCGGAATTTTCGACTCTCTTTTTTAAGGATCGCCGGGTATTTCCCGGGACGGAAGAGGGGCGGGCGGACGGTTCGAGGAAAAGAAGACGGCTCTTGGACGATGTAGGTATAGAAGACCCACATGAGGAAGATCAGCGAGAGGTGACAGACGAAAACTCATTTTGATTTTGTCCTCACTAACATTGTCGTAGGTATTGGAGGATTTCCTGACCATAATTAGGAACACCAAGAATTACGCGAAAATGTCACCGCATGAACTGGCGGTAGGTACAGTATCCTGTTTGTCCTGTTTCCGCATGTCTGATTAGTGTCATTCAGGCTTTTAATAAGGTGATGGACGAAGCGATGCTGAAGTGGGCGCTCTTCCGACGGATCAATCCTGAGCGGCAAGATCCTGAGAATGTTGCACTTTAATGCCATAATAGATACCCCAGGGCCCAGGGCCTGTTCCAGCGTTGTATCTAATATCCAAAGTATCAAAGGCGACGTCGCCGTCTGCTCGCTCTCGGTTTTGATACCGCCCTCGACCTCTTGAAGCGGGTCCTCGATGATCTTGTGCTCGTGGCTGTCGCACAAGAGGCGCGCGACGGCCACTGCATTACGTGGTATTTTTTCGGCGTCCGTGTCATGGGAACATGGGAAGCGTCGCTACAGTACAGACTGTACCCCACGTTCCCATTGACCTCAACTCGGCAAGTGATAAGCGGAACCGTCGTTGTGTCCTTAGTTTGGGAAATGAGAACAAGGTCGTTTTGCCGTTGTACTGAAACGCAATACGAAGAAAGCCGCTTGCCTAGAGTTCGACCTGAATTTCCTGCAAGTACGTGATATGAAGAAGACATCCAGACGCCCAAGCCCAAGCTCAGAAGTGACCAGTTTAGAGTGTGAGCACTTCCATTACAGTGCAGCAACCCTGACCAGCGACCGCCACGTCGTAATACGTCGGGTTGGAAGAGAGCATCCCAGAGGACATGTGGAGGAAACTCGTGACTTATACGCTCAGCTTGCGTAAGTCGCTCATATGAGCATCCTCTTTTGCTTTTAGTATCAGCCCCTTGGGACTGCAAGGCCGTTTCGGCGGCGTCAAGCTCCGCTCCCAGTTGTCCGCATCCTGTAAGTTTGACTTCTTTTGTCTGTTTGCCTGGAGTACTCGAGTCCACTCACGTTAAACGTTCGGGGAAAAAAATAAGACACGAGAATGTGGGCTTCGTGGAGGCGCACTAGCGACACACCGCGCTCGCTGGGGGATGCGGTGTGCAGGACAGCTTGCGGTACATCTGGTTAGACACTAGGTTAGTTAATAAGCATGGGCAAGCTACAAATTACGTGCGCAGACAGTGGGTATCACCAACCACTGAGAGGAAGATGGAGAAATGACAATGGACGAGAGTCTCTCAGCTTCGGGTGGGGAGCTTGGTGGGGAGTCTCAGAGGGGAAGCCCGAGGCGGCGAATAACCTCGACAACTTTTTTGGCTGATGGCGCGCGAAAGAGCCTCGGGAGTCGCCTTGTTTCAAATTTAAGTATTCATCCCCTCAGAGCGGCGGAGGAACCTTCGTCGGGGCCGCGTAGATACCGCCACGTAGAGTGCTCGTTTTTGGAGGACATACTAATTCTGACCAATGAGCTAAGCAGTCTAACACGAAAACGAAAACGGTTGAAAGTGGCAGACTGTGGCAGGAGGCTTCTACAGCAGTTTTCATATTAGTTGTCACCCCTCATTTCGAATACACAGCCGGACTTCTGAAACTAAGAGCAGGGTTCATAATTAAGTCACTCAGGAAATCGGGTTATCCCGAAAAATTGGGTTATAGAATAGTTATCCGTGCTCAGCGTTGTCATGACCCGGGTCAGAGTGGGTCAGACCCTGACCTGCCATCAGTTGACTTGACTTTGTTGACGATGGGTCAAAGGGGTCAGTGACTCAGTGGCGTGAGAGGAAAGTCTATATTTGGGAAGTCCCACCAAGTCGAAGTCGGAGATGTCCGCTAGTTGTCTAATCCGACTCCAATGCTTCATGCAGCAAGCTTACAGCTCTAATACATGAAAGAAACATCATATAACATCAACTGTAGCCATAATCTCATCCTGTATCTTATCAAAAGCCTCCTCATTAGCATTCAATATCTCGTATGCTTCCATCTCTTTCTCTAAGTTCTTGACTCCTCCTCTCCAGAATGAGTTCATTCCCTCGGAAGGCAGATCTGTGTCAGTTGGGTATTGAAAGAGTATTTCGAGGGGGATGGGTGTTTTCTTGAGTTGAGCGGCCTGAGGTGAGAGAGATGCCAAGTTCAAAGGCGGCATAGTGATCATCAAGGACCCACTTGCAACTGGTGTAGTGTTGTCTGGAGGGAACTCGTTGGGGTCATCGTAGTCATCGCCTACGTCCCTATCCAGACTTTCAGAGGCTGCACTTGCAATAAGACACTCAGATAGTTGGTTAAAGTCCATAAGTCCATCTTCCTGATCATCAATGTTGGCTGTAACGTTTCCACTAAACGTTGATCCGACTTGGATCCGATGGGTCTTCCTTGTTTCAATGCAGAGCAAAGCGAACGGCTTCTGAACTCTGGAATGCTTCGTACGACTTGTAAAGGGCGAATAACCAAGAAGGTCCCCTAATACCGCCTAGCTTGAAGTTCGTTACAAGTGGCAATGCCTAACTCTTTAAGTTGGCAACACGAATAGTCAAAGGGAACAATGACTCTGCTATAAGACTGTCTGCACTTCCTGAGAGTAATACAGGTGGATGTCAAGACAACTAAGCTAACGAACCATAGCATAGCTGGTACAGTATTTATAGTAAGTGTCCATCAAGATATGAGGCCGACACATACAGTATGAGTAAAGATCACAAAGGATGACTCACACCGACACATACAGTAGTGAATAATAAGCATGATGACTCACATCAATCAGCACATGAATAAGGCATTAATCAGCCATAAGTAAGCGTCCCCACTAATGAGTGACTGAGCACCTCCAACCAGTGAGTAAGCAACCCTGGGACATCAATAAGCCCCTCTCATCACATCAGTAAGCGAACACCAATGATAAGTAATCGAACAGTAAGAAACTGTCATCCACAACACAAATCAAACCATGCATCAGTAATCGTATTACAAACCCGATCAGTCATCGACCACGTATTGGTAAGTATTAGGGAGCGACTCGTCATCCCCCTTACCATGCAATCAGTAAGCAATGGTCTCGGCGCTAACACAGGCGCTCCTTTCAGGACACAACTGTCTTCCGCCAATTCCATGGCTTCTTCCAACGTCCCCTGAGTTATTAGTTAGGCCAGATACATACTGTGGCCTGGGACAATTCCATCCTTCGCGCCCCCCTGACTTATTGCTTAGGTCAGATCCCGTGACCCGGGGGTTCATCACATGACCGTATCACGTGACTCTTGCTCGTCCTGTAATAGCCTTCCTGCCAGTATTTGGGACTCTCCCGCGAGTGATCATGTTACTCACTAACTGGCGGACTCTGCACGCCTCATCGTAGGCGAGGTAACTGTCGTCTTCTGCCGCTACAAGTGCACGTACGGCCTCTTCTTCTTCAATGTCCTTTTGATCACGTGCCTCCCAGGTATGCGCTTCTGGGTAATCATGGCAATTCTTCCAGTGTTCATGTAGACACTTGCGCTGTCTCTGGCTAGGCGTAGGGTCTGAGCGTAACATTGGCGATGGTGGTGAGGTTAGCATGGTCAGTTTCTTTTGCCCCAGCCTCAGACTCGGAGGTGAAACAGGTGAAGTTTTGATTACTGCATGAATGAACCAAACCAGCTTCTAGGTGGGAATGCTTGAATTGGCTTGATATCCATCCGGCGCATTCTTGTAATAGTTATTGTTTCAAAACAATTTGTGGTCAACAGTAATATGTGCCCAAGACCAGTTCTTAGCCATGGTAGAACAAGGATATAAAGATAGCATTTGTGCAAGTGTATTTCCGATGTTACAAGTACGTCTACAGTGTACACGACTTGTACACGATGCACCCTAGTAGGGGTCATGTGACTTTTGACGCTTGACTAAGTCAATGACTTGACTTGACCTTGGTGACTGTGACTACTCTGACCCCGAGTCACACTGACCCGTACAACACTGTCTGTGCTTGGCAGTTGCGTACCCTTCCCTCCAAGCCCACTCTCATTCAACTATATCCCTGAAACCCTCCTCAAAGAGTTATATTTATGTCTCTTGGGCTTGAGGGATTGTGTGCTTCAGAAATTCATTGTTATGACTGGCACGGCATGGCCTGACTTAGGCCCTACACGCGATGGCAAATGTAACGTGACTCAGCAATATGTGTCAATGCACGAAGACGTGACTTTGTTCCAAGGACGCTTGAAAGCGCCTTCCTAAGAGAGCTATGCGAGAGGCAGGCTTTGGAAGAGAACCCGACTAGATTCGGTGATGATACAAGAGAGTCAAGCTGTCGACCACATCAGTCGACAGCCACCTTATAACCGGTTCTTGACTGTACGCCTTCGTCAGCGATACAGCCACTACTACTAATGCTAAGTAATCGTCCACTAATACTATCAGTCATCGTCAGTAATCGTACAGTAATACACGAGTAAGCCACCACATGTTATGAGTAAGATCGGGAGCGACTCGTCATCCTGCTTACACTGATCAGTCCCCCTCAGATCGTAACATTCATGAATACAAAGGCCAGGGATCGGTGTATGTTCAATAAGAGGTTCACAGAATTAGATCTATCAGGGCTCTAGCGTTATCCGTGTTCGCTCTCACTGGCAGGGCACTCTCCCCTCCTCCTGCCTTCGTTTGTCACTGCCGTTCCACCGCCTCGCACGCCTGTCAGCTGGGGAATCACACCCTCAGATCCACGCCAACCAGCTTGCCACTGCCACTGCCGCTGTCTTGACCACCTCTCAGCCTTGATATCAGCTATCACCACTGCGTCGCCACCCAAGCTACAACTGCGACGACATCTCGGACAAGGAAAACGACGCCTGCCAAATACAACTGCAAGTCTGCAATGGCAGCGACGATGATGCAGGACGAATGCAAGCCGCAAGGACGCAGGTGGTGAGGGAGACGCATGCAGAATGAGCCGGCACAGTACGAGAACATTCTGAACAAGTCTACAACCACAACCACTACGACCACAAGTCCACGACACGACCGCGAGTTGAAGGGGCCGATACCGATAACCTTTCGGATGAACGCACTGTAGCACTAGCCATGTATTTTTACAAATAGAAATACATATTTTGGTTTTGTTGAAAACAGCGAGTCTTGGGCCCCTCTGCTTACGTCAATGTTATCTATGTTTTTCCAAGAATTTCTTTTTTTTGGGTGGACTCGGAACGAGGGACCCCTTGTAAAAACCCCCCTTGGTCCACTCCCGTATTTTCACACTGACATGTGCATTCAAAAGCTGACGGAAAGAAATCTCTTTCAAAGTTATATGCGCAATTATTTCCTTCACATTCTGTGCTGTGTGCGTGAACGATCTTCAACCTCTCTTGGAAACCCATCATTTGTAATACCCCCATTCAATACGAATATATGCTATCTGTCGGATAAGTAGATTACATATATTCATGTTTTAATTACTCGAATAATTTTTGCGGGGCGGCACAGCAGCCGGAACACCCATTTGAATCCCGCCTACGTGAAAAAAATGGTAGGGGTGACAACTAATATGAAAACTGCTGTAAATACTCCATGCTGTTAAACTTGATCGGACTCTACTACCACTTCAAAATCAACTTCACTTACCATGAGAATCTAAAGTCCGCGGAACGCAAGCACTTGCAGCATTTGGCCACGTCATCCATGCACTCTAATCCCAGCCATGTTCTCAGAGTCAGTGTTCTAGCACTCAGTACTCAGCACTCAGCACACGCATTATAGCCTTGACAACACCGGTAACACTCTGATAATGCGCTGGTGGCGCCAGCTCTCTTTGCTCTCTTACCTCGCAGCCATGTCACTCGCCAACTTCACAACTCCCCTCGTACCCCCTTGGGATGACGTATACGTCAAGCACACATGGATAGATATCCCAGCGAACTGGGAGACCTTCGGTATTCCTCCATCCAACACCACCATCGATCTCCACATAGCACTGGTCCCTCAAGACGAGAACGCATTGATCGATGCCCTTTATGAGGTCAGCACTCCCGGGAATCCAAAGCACGTCCTTTCTAACATTCTTCCACGAACAACATTGTACTAAAACGTGCCGCTGCTCCATCGCAGATATGGCGCGCACCTTACAAAGGTGCAGGTCGCCCAGCTTGTCGCACCGCACCCAGACACGCTTCAGCTCATTAACTCCTGGCTTGAATACCATCATATACCGCCCTCCGCCGTCTCAGCGACACATGGCGGCGGTTGGCTGACGGTCGCCGGTGTGCCCGTGTCCAGAGCCAACGCAATGCTTGGCGCGTCGTATCAGCTCTTCAGGCCCTCTGGGACGAATGACACTGCTATTCTCCGCACGATTGGCTATGCACTTCCCGCGTTATTGCACAAGCACGTACGAACCGTCGTTCCGACGACGTGTTTCTCCTCCACACGCCCTCTGTGGCAGATACCACGGAGGCACTCCGTCGGCGCAACTGAGCATATGGGATCTAGAGAGCCCGGAACAGTACTGTCAACTCGCAACGACGAAGATGAACCCTTAATCGGCCCGTCGGTTCTGCGATCGCTGTACAGGACGGTCGCCTATGTACCAGCTGCAACAGACAAGAATGCAATCGGGGTTTTAGGTTTTACGAACGATTACCCAAGCCCGGCGGATTTAGCGACATTTATGAGGATATGTCGCAAGGACGCAATAGACGCGAGGTACGCCGTTGTGCCGATAAATGGCGGCGAGTACGACCCGACACAACCCTCCGATGAGTTGAACCTAAACATTCAGTACTCGCAGGCCATAGCATATCCGACCCCGCAAACATTCTACAGCATCGGTGGCAAGCTGGCGTGGAATTCACTGGGTGACAACCAACCAGACCCGGACGACTCATTCTTGACGTGGCTCAATCACTTGATCCACCTGGAGACCATCCCACAAACGATCACCGCATCATACGGTAACTATGAGAACACTCTTCCAGTGGAGTATACAAAGACTGTGTGTGATCTATTTGCTCAACTCGGCGCGCGTGGAGTCAGCGTCCTCTTCCCAAGCGGCGACGAAGGCGTCGGCCCCAGTGAGAAATGCAAGGCTAACGACGGCTCCGGAAGAGTCCAGTTCGTCCCCGAGTGGCCTTCATCCTGTATGTGTAAAGTAGTACACTGCCAGAGCTAGACTGACAATTCTCTCACCATAATACCACGTTTTGCAGGTCCTTGGGTCACTAGCGTAGGCGGCACCCAGGGCGGTACAACGGATCAGCACCCTGAGGTTGCGGCGAGAATCTCTGGGGGCGGTTTTTCGAACCATTTTCCTCGCCCTATTTACCAGAACCCTGCCGTGCCCACCTTCCTGAAAGGGATAGGCAACCAGTATGAGGGCTTGTACAAGTGTGTTATCTGCCACGTCTTGACCTGACCTAACCCAATTTTCACGGTTTTTCTAGCTCAGCCGGCCGTGGTATCCCCGACGTTGCTGCGCAGGTGATCAACTATTTTTTTATCGAGCGGGGCAAGGGCTATCAGATGGACGGCACAAGCTGCGCGACACCAGTGCGTTTTCTCTCCCTCCGCTCTACCTCCAGCATTCAACCGATGACCAATTTACAGACAGTGGCGGCCATATTCTCACTGCTAAACGACTACTTGCTTTCAAAGGGGAGGAAACCGCTTGGGTTCCTCAATCCCTGGCTGTACGGCCTCGGCGTCGTAGGCATGAATGATATCAAATCTGGGTCTAACCCGGGCTGCGGCACCGAGGGATTCTCGGCAGTCGCTGGGTGGGATCCTGTTCGTCCAGCGAGATTTGCGTCACTTCATCTTCGGGTTGGCTGATCTTCGGCTCGGTAGGTGACGGGACTTGGAACACCGGACTTTTTGAACCTGCAGGCCATAATCGATTATATGAACCAGTTCTCACCACCAGGGGGTCAGAGAAGAGCGATAAATGAATCCCTATCGTATTCTACAAACACCTCAGGGACCGATTCGAGACGCTAGGAAATAGACAAGGACCGACGCAACTCGAGCACCCACTCACGAGAACAATATATTCTTCGTTTCGACCCCTCGAACTTACCGGGCTGAGACATGGACGAACGTGGTGTAATGGACATTCCCCGGTGCTTCGACTCGCAAAGAGTTTTGTTCCTCTTCTGCTGTCGATGGAGGCGATCGCTGACAGAGTCACAAGATCCGTGTAGATATTGATCGTTAAACAGAGGGCGCGAGGAAAGGATGAATGTAAAGTAAATAGGACCGTTGTAGTGGTCGTCATCCCATAGATATCCAGGATGCAGCGAGATAACCGAGAGACCGGGTCGACCCAGAAGGACGATGTAAACGACAAGGATAGTAGGGAGGAAGAGAGGTCTTTTCCAGGGCGTGAACTTGCTTTGTTGGGAGAAGATACGGAGCCGTAGCCTGGCGGGCCGAACTCATTCCAACGTATATATATAGCTCTTTCACCGTCCAATGAGTAACGATGTCGCGCCGGCCGCGGGAGTACTGCCGAAGAACACCCTCATGTTCGTAGCGTCACCACAGGGCGGAGACGACGGGGGACGACGTCACGGTCCTGCAGCACAGTGAGAATGGATTCGCGCTGAGACGTGGAGATGAGCCGATGTGGAAGTACAGTTGTGCAGATAGCAACTGACATCTTAGGAGTTAGCACAAAAGCTATAAAGCAAACAGTTACTTCAGAGGTTGAAGGAACTCTATATTACAATAGTAACACACCTATAAAGCAAACAGTTCTATACTAGAGTGTGAGCAAAGGTGTAAGAGAGTAAAGTAAAGTGGGGACTTACACTTCAGAGGTTGAAGGAACTCTGAAGTGTAAGAGTGAAAACAGAGACCCTTATATACTACTCAGGGTGGTCTGTGCACACATGGTCTGTGCACCCCAATACAGCACGTGTGTGTATCTGTAATTGTAACACAAGTACAACTATTGGTTGGAAACCAAATAGAACACTGTACTGCCATGTCAGCTGATCTAAATACAGCTACTACTGGTATTTTTGATAATAAAGAACAAAGGAACTACTATACATGGAACAAAGACAATAAAGATATCTTAAAATAGTCCATTCCCATAAGGGGATTAAGATAGATACTGCTAGTGACAGGATGACTCAATCATCCTTACAACACAGGAATCCAGATAACCGGTTCGTGTCAACAAGTACATCACACGTGCCTGACTTGATGAGCTTGGCAGTCACCCATTGCTCGGTATAAGGTGTCTGGACTTCCACAATAAAACTGTCATGTCTGAAAAGAGGCACCTGTATTACAGCGATGCACTGTCTTTGGCATGTTTGAAATGTGACTGGAACTTGTTGCAGAGTGGGGTGAGACCCATCACTGCATCAGTAACTACTGAATTTTGTTTTTGCCAGTTTTTTCACATGAAAACCAGCCAAAAACTGCCAAAACCAGCCAAAAACCACAAAAACGCTTGTTGTTCGAAACCTATCATGGTTGTCATGGAAACCCATTCAGGCTCTGTGTGAAAGAAAACACCTAAAACAGCTAGAAGCAGCCAAAAACTGAAAACTGTTGTCGTTGTCCTCAATGTCTGCTGGTCTGCTGTATATGAGCCCCGTATAATGTCTGTCCCTTCCCTTCCTTTTTCTGTAAATACGTTGCCCACAACTAGCACACACAAACCATTGCCCTCCCTACCCCTGCCTGTGTGAAGCAAGTCATTAAAGCTGTTCAGGAGCAAGATGTCTGTCATCAATGCATCATGTCAAACCTGAATTGGCAGTGGTTGAGCCAGACTCAACATGACCTGTAATCTGCAGAAATCGACCCCTGCATTAACTCTGCCTGGCCCACCCCCACCTCTACCTCCCCCACCACCCCATCCCACTGCAATATCACATGCCAGCACGGCTGCACAAGAGATTGAACATGAGTGCTGTTGCTGCCAATTGAGCAAGCATTGAGCTTAAGAAAATCAACCCACCACTACCACCACTGCAATCACCCCAAGCTCAGGCTCACATGCAACACCTTACCCACTCTCAACCATCAGTGCTGTCACTCAAAGTTGTGCATGGAGGTGAGGATGGGCAAGTTTTGAGCTGGGGACAAAGTGATTCTCTCTGGCATTGCCTGCAGTATCGCTGGTTGTGTCATGTGTTCACTTCCCTTCCTTTCCCACTAAGGTAGGTCCCATTAGGAACCCACACCCCATGATGTAAGCTCTAAACCCTAGGGTTGGATTACGTAAGCGAAACGTAAGCGGCCACGACAAGGATTTGGGAGGGTTACCTTAGGGTTTATGTCGCCTGGGCGAGGGTTTAACTTAGGGTTAGAGCCTGGAATAACTTAATTGGGCTGATCCTGGAGCATTTTGTTCCGATTATCATGAGTATCTCAGAGCATCTCAGAGTCAAAGCACTATCAATGTATGCACATGTTGGGGGTTCAGTAAGTTACGAAATATAAATGCTAGGTAGGGACAGCGTCCTTCACCTCAAGGATGCACTGGGGCGGCAAAGTATGATGTCCATGGTACTTTTTGTTCGCCCACGCCGCTTGCGCACTCGATAGTCCTTCCCTGTAAGTGGTGATGAATCGTGCTGCTCGATTTGCAAACCTGTAAAGGAATGAGCTATGAAATGGGAAAGAAAAAAAAAACAGACCTTCAGATCTGAAGGATGGGGACACTGTTGAGGCTGTTCCTAACTGTGGCATCCATTTCGCAAGCCGTCTTTGCTCAGGGTACCACGTGGTAGTGAGCCTTTGCTGCTCCCCAAAACTGCTCAATAAAATTGAGCTCGCAATGGTATTTCGGGTAAAAGTCACAGATGTGGTTGCGCCGCTCAATTAACTCCTTGAGCTGAGATTTCTGAGCCACGAAATCTGGCTGGAAGAAAAGAAGGCGCCGACAGCAGCAGTCGACATGGTGTCACGTGCCGAGCACGTGTCATGGCCACTGGTGTCACCAAGCCGATGAAAGTACGATTCGCGTTGCCTGAGAAGGCTGAAGACCCCCCTGAAGTGCGGTTCAATGAAGAAGACGATGAAGATGCACTGCAATTAGATGCAGATGAGACATATGACATCGCGCGAATGTTGAGTACTGAAGGTCGTTTCATTGTGGATAACAACACTGGCGATACTGTTCGTTTAGGAATGTGTAGGACTGAGTCACGGGACTAGTAACGTGATCAGTAACCCCCAGACCACGAGGATCTGGTCTAAAGGATAAGTCACGGGGGAACGTGATTACCTCAGGTCGAGATATAATTCCTGAGAGGGTATAGTTGGATGCGAGATTCCCAACTCGATTAGGCTTTGTCCTGTCTTTGGTTCATTCTGATTGGAACATTCTGATGTTGCCTGATGGCTGTACTTATGATGCGCTGATGTTGCGCCGGACGATTACTGGACGATAGTGAGTCACATAGTGTTATCTCTGACTCATGGTGGGGCCTTCTGCCTCATGTACTGTATGGGCTTATCCCTGTTCATTGATTGGTTCTAAGCTTGGGTCGTTTATCCCTGATAGCTTATTGGACGATACGTTCTGGTACGATACCTGTTATTTGTTTGGGACTCAGTTTAGGAGTCAGCCCTGAAGTGTATATAAGGTGCTCTGTCTTGATAGACGAGACCTTATCTTCGTTGTCTTGAGATCTACCTCGAACAATAGAAGTGTTGGCTGTTAGAGCCTGTTCCTCTCATCTTGTTGATCCTTGTGTGATCTGTCCTCTCATCTCTTGAAGATCCCTGTTGTATTCCTCCACTTTAAGGCGAAGCCCTTGTCGTTTGGTTCGTCTTCGTATTTGGCAATCGTTATTCAACTGCTGTTTTGCCTGTTCTTGGATCAAGGTCGACAAAGAGTTCCAAGTCGGAACAACGTTTTGTAGAAACGTGACACATGGTCTGGGGGGCACTTGAAATCGGGGCATTGTGCATTCAAACCGCCATCTGGCCAAAGCCTGCGTTCGCGAATGAGCTGCTCCATGCCCTTGAACCAACCAGGCATGGTGGGGTGGTCATCCAAGAAATAAAGGCTTTGAGGTTGGCCGTCAGAAAAAGTTCCACAACGCATGCATGTCCCACAATTCTTGTGCATCCACCCCTTCTTTGGAGCTGGGGGAAATGAGAAAACATGATTTAACGAGTGAATGACGACGCACCTTTGACCATCATACGGGCCGAGAGTGCATCATCTGCCTGCTTTTGATGGCTGGGTGCGTTGTTGAAGAGAAACAAGCCCTGTGCTGCTCCGCCGGTGATCTCCTCGAAAATGTCAATCGCCTGTTCCACCTGGGCAAGCAGGTGATTGGCTGTGAACCAGTTATCCCTGTTCTTCCCAGCCCAAAAGATTATTCGCGCTTCCCTGGGAAATTGTGAGGGATTTGAGAATGAAAAATTGGCAATGACGCACCTGGCGTTGTGACGCAGAGGGCCCCAATCTGGAGTGAGAAAGTCCGAAACCATGAGAGTGAGACCCTCTCCCTTCAGTTTCGGAACAATGTTCTTTCCTGGACAGCCCCAATAAATCCGTCGCTGGTCGTTTTGGTAGAAGGTGGATTCATTGTGCGTGATAAGGACAAGACGGTGGCCGATCGTGCCGTCCACTGGTGGACACGGCAGCTCATTCCCCTTGTCGTCCCAGGTGTGAAACCGAGTTTCATACCACTTAAATCGATCCACAAAACCCCTCCTGTATTCCACGACATCTTCACGCTCATGGCCATCTGCATACATTCTGTCATGGTGTCTGCCGTGTTGCCACCCCAGTTTGTCTAACCAACGGCACGCAGTGCTCTTCGTTATCGAGGGCCTGAAGATCCCGGCCGCTGTGAATTGAGCTTGAATTTCTGGGCCCAACACCATTTCCATGACATCCGATGTGGTGAGGAATCCAGTCTTCGCTTTCTCTTCGAGAGCTCCTTTGATAAGATTAAATAGATTTTTGTCGTTCAGCACAGACAGCCGGGTTTGGCCATGCTGGTGAGCCGGCAGCTCATCGATGCGTGCAAACTTCAACGTCCATTGTCGGATTGACCGTGCCCGATTCACCCTGCGCCCTTCAGATTTCGCAACGATTTCCGAGGCTCGCTTCCAGTTGTAGCCCAGAGATTCATCCAAGAAGAGGTTTAACAACCTGCCCATAGCCACAATGCGCCCACGAAGAACAGCGTCAAGATTTCCGAGCCTAGCTTTAGCAGCTAGCTTCCCCTGTGCTTCCAGCAGCCCTGCACGGTCTCGAAGGAAATCGACGGTGTTGACCGAGGTCTGCTGAGTGGCAGTATCGCCGGGGCATCCTCGCAGCGAAGGCCCTCAAGCTCCCTTGTGTCAGTGCTGTGGAGGTCCTCGAGATCGCACTGGGTGGTATCACCATGTGTCAATTCCATCTTGGACTCTCCACCTTCGCACAGGATCGTCCGAGAAGGTCCCCAGCCCCAGCAAGATAGCTCGTCACTGCCAAGATTGTGTCGAGACGACCCAGGGCTTGATATTGCCTCTACGCTGCTCGCATCTAATGTCGACTCACCCGCCTCTTCCTCCTCTTCCTCCTCCTCCTCCTCCTCCTCCTCCTCCTCCTCCTCCTCCTCCTCCTCCTCCTCCTCCTCAAAACGGCACACATCCGCCATCACCTTGTCACTTGTATCTTCAGTCTCAGTGGCCACCTCGACTCCTGTCAGTTCCTCCTCCTCCTCTGCTGCAGGTGCAGGTATTGGTGCTGCGCCATGCTCGCCACCAGACGTGTTTTCCGCTACCCCAGTCTCAACTTCCTGCGTCTCTTCATCGGCATTTCCCTCTGGCTCCTCTGGCTCCTCGCTTGTGACAACTTGGGAGTCTTGTTGCCCTGCGCTCACAGGCTTTCGCTTGAAGAATTCCAACACAGACCTGAAACCCTGTGCCTCTAGATCTTGCCTCGCCTTCTTGTGCCTCCTCTTCGTCCTATCGGATTTGCCATTGTTTCGGGACGCGCACACTCGTTTTCTTGGCACTTCGGCTGCAGATGCTTGCCTCTGGGCATTTTGCAGTGCTGAGCTGAAGATTTCAACTGCAGACACTTCCACCAACTCGGGGGAACTCTCGCGTCCATCATGGTCAACGTCATTTCCTTCCAAGCCTTCGGTCTGATGCTGTGTTCCCTCCACTTGCTGCAAGGTTAGCCAGTCATGTGATCAAACGGACTGAGATCATACCTTGGCATTCCTGGTGATTTAGGGCCCTTCTGACTTGTATTTCTGACAGATTTTGGACACGTGCTTGATCAGATGGCTTCCTCAAGGGCATTGGTGTTTTTTGGGGGCTATTGGGAGTTTCACGGGCGGTTGTCTGGTGGTTAAAGCCCGTCTTTGTCAGCTGACTAAGCGTCACGTGGGTGGTCACTACTTGTGTTCAAATTTTCAACTTTGCTTCAATAGACTCTAAATTGCAAGATTGTCGGTTTTAGTAAAAAATATATGTTTAGGTCATAGTTCATTGCAATAACAATTTTACAAAATAGTAAAACTGGGGACCGAAAGCACCCCTTATTCCCTTCAGTTTCCCAGTCTTACTTTCAGGCCTTTGTGACAAGTGAGGGAAAAGAGGAGGGTCGAAAAAATCGTCGATTTGCTTACATCATGGGGTGCGGGTTCCTAATGGGACCTACCTTAGTCCTATTAGTGTCCTATTTGAGCTGACATTGTCCAGGCAAAGACTGTCATTGCCTTGCTTGACCATGTCAAGATCCTCTTTCAGGCTTCAAATCCTGAATACCAGAAATATGCAGGTGTGTCGACTTGATATATAATGTATGCATCGAGCTGACAATTTCCACAGTTCCTTATGCCAACTTGCATGCAAGAAACAAACTTGCGCCAATTTTCAGCAGGTGCCATATCTGGTATGTCATTGTAGTTCTTACAATAACTAACCTCCACCAGGTGCTATCTCCATCTTCACCTATCCCCTTGAGCTACTGTGCATGCACATAGAATTCCACACCATCCACAGCATGACATCCAGCTACCCCACCTGACCATCCTTCCTTGACACAGTGCACTTCATCTACTCTGAAGGTGCACCACTCAACCCACCATTCTTTGACTACCAACACACACAACTCAGCTCATGGGCACTTCAACATTTTCAATGACAAATTCTACATTCCTTCTTTCTAACATTGCAGCTCACCTGCGTTCAAGATTGGGAGTCACACTGAGACCATGTTGTAAAGGCAAACATATATAGTGTTCTGTATTTTTGGTGTACGAAAATAGGTCAAAAAAAATTAATTACATGACTAAGTCAAAAATATTTTCCCAATTTAGAAGGTTTTAGGTTTCTGGCATTTTCTGGTTTTTGGCAAGCAAAAAAAATGGAAAACACCGGAAAAACCTAAAACAAATTCAGCAAACTACTGATGCCATGGGCCGCGAAAAGACCTTCTAAGTTGACATTGGCTACCAAGTTCGATAGCAATCCAACCACTTCTTTGATCTGGACAAGCTCAGGCTCCAACAAGAGGCCGCTACAGTGTATCAGCTGTTGTTTGAAAGAAGAGATGTCAGAATGAGATGCACAGGAATGACATGAAAATTATGAAAAAGACATGTAAATGTGCAGACAAATCATGGTGCCTTCATGCATTGGCATGTCAATCACTTTTTTGAGCAATCCCAATATGGAGGCATGCATGTTGTGAATACATCCTGCCACTGCATAGAAAAGGGAAGATGGCACAGCTGAGCCATCTGCAATACTGGATGCAAGGGTGAAATTGGAAGAGACTATGGAATTTGCATAGGAGATGGAAGAAACAGAAGCATAGTCATCTGAATGCTTCAGCAAATACATTGGCAACATGTCCTCACTCGCCCAGCTTTCCCTCTTGTAGACCTGGTGAGTCTAGTGTTGTGGGGCTCCAATAGCCCAAGCCTAGCCATAGCTGAGCCCTGAAACCCATTGGGAAGTCAATATATAATTTCGTTAATTGTTGTTTACATAATTAATTTTCATCTCAAATCATTCATTGTCAATTTGGATGCTCGTTGACCATCCATACTCTACAAGTCCCATCTCACCAATCTATTACTTCACTGGTAGCTAAAGCCTTTTGAATGCATACATATGCCCCTTTCCCTCAATCCGACAAATCTGACTAGATCTGACTTATTGTGGACTT
>WITN01000796.1:0-39067 GCA_015025155.1 Lactarius quietus | reverse complement strand
AGGTGATCCTCTAGCCAGACCCTATCTCCTATCTGATATTTGGGGAAGTCACGATGCTTGATCCATGACTGTTGCGCGGGCGCATTTGTTCGTGTGCCTGATTCCTTATCTCTTTCAATTGTTCTAGTCTAGTCATGACTTGTGGTATGGGTGATCTTTTGTCCATCCAATTGGTGTGTGGGTGATATCCCATCAGCAACCTAAATGGAGTTTCTCGTGTAGATTCGTTAACCCAATTGTTATGTGCAAACTCAGCTAGTGCTAGGTGATCGGCCCAATTGTCTTGCCTTTCGTTGGCCCAGAACCTGAGGTATTGTTCCAACCATTGGTTCGTTCGTTCCGATTGTCCGTCCGTCCGTGGGTGGTAGGCCGTTGAGATGTTTTGTTGTATTCCTAAGAGTCGGCATAGTTCTCTTGTGAATTTGGACGCGAATCGAGGGTCTCGATCGCTGATCAGTTTCTTTGGTAGGCCGAATCGTGCAACCACATGTTTGGCATATAGAGCCGCGGTTTCCTCGCCTGAGATTTCTTCTTTGCAGGGTATGAATATTGATGCCTTTGAGCAGTCGTGGTCAGTGACTGTGAGTATTGAATCGTACTCCCTTGATATCGGGAGTTTGGTGATGAAGTCTAGCGCCACTACCTCAAATGGTGTTGCTTCGGGTTTTGGGAATATGGGTTGTAGCGGCGCCTTTGTCCTTTGTGTGTTGACCTTGCATCGCTGGCACTCTGCACATCCTCGTACGTATTCGGCAATGTCCTGTTTCATTGTGGGCCACCAGTAGTGTCGTTCCACCATCTGTGTTGTTCGGTTTATTCCTGGATGTCCGTGAATGGGGGGATCGTGATGTGTAGAGATTACTTCTCTAATTTCTCCTGGTGTTCCCGTGACTACTAGCCTTTGTCCGTGGTACCACCACAATCCGTCTGCTTTGGTTAATTTGTGGGGATCGACCCACTTGCGTATCCTTTGTTCGTCCTGCTGTGGTTGGGTAGTGGTTGTTCGTACAAACAACTCATTTGGTAGAACTGTGACGTTCTCATTGTCCTTCTCTCCTTGGTCATAGTCGGCACATCGTGAGAGTGCGTCAGCTCTCCCGTTTGCAGTTCCCTTGACGTGATGTATCTCGAAGTTGTATTCCGCCAATTCTAGCACTTCTCTAGCGATTCGTCAGCTGATTTTCTGGGGATCTCGCCAGTACCGAAGGTTGAGATGGTCCGAGAATATGCGTACTTTGTGTGAGGATCCAGCCAATAGGTGTCGCCAGTTTCTTAATGCTTTTACGATGGCCAACAATTCTAGGTTGTAGATGTCGTAGTTGCGTTTGGCGGCGTTAAGTGTTGCCGAGTAGTACCCCACAGGGTGTCGCTTTCTGTCCGATTTCTTCTGTAGTAGCACTGCTCCTACTGCGAATCCTGATGTGTCTACTTCTAGATTGAATTGTTGTGTTTGATCCGCATGTGCTAGTATTGGTTCTGTCGTGACCCGTCATTTGAGTGTGTCAAATGCTATTTGATGTCTTTCCGTCCACTGCCATGGCTCGTCTTTGCGTGTTAGTTCATTTAGTGGTTTGGCAATGTTCGCGAAGCCTCTGATAAACTGCCGGTAAAAGTTGCAAAAGCCGAGGAAAGATCGTACGTCCTTAACTGATGAGGGAGATGTCCAGTCATGAACACCCGAAATTTTGATAGGGTCCATACATGTTACCCCCTCTTCAAGGATTACCCCCAGGTAATCAATACTAGGGGCGTTGAATACGCATTTTTCTGGTTCGAAAAAGAGGTCGTGTTTTTGAGCGACTTCTAGGACATGCAAACCACCTTCTGATGTTGTTCGAGTGTGTTCTGTTGGCATTTCGTGGCTATCGCAATGTCGTCCATGTAGACCCTAATGGTCGTTCCGTTGGGTTCGTGTTTTGCTATCGTTGGTTGGTATATCTTGTTCATGAAGCTTTGGAAAGTTGCTGGTGAGTTACACAGTCCAAAGTACATGACAGTTGGTTCAAAAAGTCCGCGGCATGTTTTAAACGCGGCTTTGTGCTCGTCTCCTTCCTTGATCCGTATGTTGTTATACCCTTGTTGTACGTCTAGTTTGCTGAACATTTGAGCTCCCCCAAGATCTCGGATGAGGTCATCGATGAGAGGAAGTGGGTATTGGTTTCGTATTGTCCACTCGTTTATGCATCGGTAGTCCTGTACGGGTCGTAGCTTTCCGTCCTTCTTTTTGATAAAGAAGAATGATGATGCGTACGGGGATTTCGAGGGACGTATGTATCCCTTTTCTACTTGTTCATCAATGAAATCATCCAATGCCGCATCTTCTACCCTGGTCATAGGGTATACTTTGCAGTCGATGACTTCTGGTGCTCCCTTCTTGAAGTCTATTGCGTGATCACAACTTCTTCTGGGCGGGAACCTTTTTGATTCTTCTTCGCTAAATACTTTCGCAAAGTGTTGGTATTCTGGTGGTATCTTGACCTCCATGGTGTACTGCTTGGCATCCACCGTGAGTTCTACTGCTGATCTTCTTCCATATACCTGTTCTTCTAGGGTTGTCACGATTTGTTTCTTTGTTCCAGTTGTGAACATTTGTGATACCCTTGCGTCATCTTTTTCTTCTTTTAGCAGCCTTGCTAACACTGCTTTCCTGTCGTTTGGGTTAATTGACTGCAGCACTATAGGAAGTTGCTTCTCATCTATAGTGGTGTGTCACCAGCTGAACCTTGGCTCGTAGGTAGTGAGCCATGGGTATCCTAGTAGGACGTCTTCTTTGCCGATATCCATGATAAGGAATCTCATTTCCCTTTTTGTTCCTCCTGTTTCCACATTGAGCATGAGGTAGTGTGTGATCTGCCCCGCTTTATTAGTGGTATCGTCGATGTTGTAGATATTTTTTGGCTTATCTAGTGCCCGTTGTCCCAATCCCATCCTTTTGACAAAGTTCGGATGTATGAAGTTGTCAGTGGCTCCGGAGTCCACTAATGCTTTGATGTCGGCCATGTTATAACTTGCGCGAATTGACACTGGTACTCTCATAGAGCGGTAGCGCATAATATACACAGAGTTACAACATATTGCCCTTACCCAGGCTGCCAGGTTCAGGCACTTCCAAAATCCTGTCCCATCAACTGCTGTAGGACCAGGTCTTTGACTTCCTCGTCATCTCCTGCGACTCCTCGTAGCCATTCTGCTGCCTTTTCTTCTTTAGTTGGCGCGGTTTCAGTGATGCGTGCTTGTATGTCGCGGCGTCTCCTGGGCTGCCTGCAGTCGCGACTGATGTGTCCCATTTTCTGGCAGTTATAACACTGTGTTTGGCTGTGGTCTCGTTTGAATTGTCTTTGAATGAATCCCCCTCGTGGTAGGCCTAAATGGTGGTTGCGGGGGTTTGGTATTTCTGTAGTGGTTTGCTATGATATCTTCGGCTCCTGCTAGCCTTCCTCGTATGCAGTCTGCGGATGTGTCCATTCGATCGTCATTCTGGAGTGGTGCGAGCAACTTAGCTAATGCTCCTCCTTGAGCCCGTCCTGGTTTAAAGGCGTCCAGGTTACCCCTGACTGTCTGCATGTGGATCCACTTCTGCTGCCTTTTCAGGGCAGAGTCTCTCCACTCTTCGTAGTTTCGGGGATCGTCGTGTTGGTACATGGTTTCATATAATGCTCGTGGTAGTCCTCTTGTGAAGTATTTGATGGTTTGTTCCGCATTAATATTGTACCTGGTGTGTCGAACCAGCTGTTCGAATTGTGTGATATAGTCGTCGATTCTTCCGTCCTTCATGTGTATTCCAGCGTCGAGCTGGGCTTGGGCTCGTTCTTTGCTAAGAACGTCGCCGAACTGTCTTTGGAAGACATTGAGTAGGTTTTCCCATAGCCTATTGTTGAATTGGTCTGTCCCCGTGGCCACTTCATTGACGAGCCATTGACTTGCGGACATTACCCTTTGGTTAACCACATTTCCTTGTATGTATGTGAGAAACAACATAGCTTTTTGATATTTGTTTCTCATAGCCGAGTGATTGGCGTTGACTCCTGCGTATACCTCCCATTGGAGGATGAATGATTTGGCTTGGGCTCGATTCCCTGTAAACGTCGGCGGCGGATTGCCGATAAACTTGTCGCTTCCTTGTTGATTGGCTATTGCGGGTCCCGCTGGTGGTCCTCCTGGAGGTGGTCCTCCTCCTCCTCCTCCTTGCGGCCAGCCACCATTGGGTGGTCCTCCTCCTGGTGGTCCTCCTCCTGGTGGTCCTCTTCTAGGCGGAAATGGCCTGTTGTCGGTGACGGTACTCTGTTTCGGTTGAGCCGGAATTCATAGAACATATCAGTTCCTTCAGGAATGCTTGGCGCATCGGGGACATCTGGTCCCATTGCTCGATTGACGGCTTCCATGTCTTCTGGCTGTATTTGTTGGACGTGGCCGGTCTGTTCGTTGATAACAAGTCGGGGTGGTGATACTTCTGTTTGGGTAGTCATGTAGCTGAATGGTATTCCCCTGATTGGTTCTGGGATATGTAACTCAGCTGTTTGCGCGGCTAGTGCATCTACTTCTGGTGAGTGCACTGCAATTTCTTCCGGATCTGCTGCTTCACTTCGTGGGGTTGGCGATCGTTCGCTAGTATGGCTTGATGCAGCCGGTGTTTCTGATCGTAGTTGGAATTCGGTCCTTGGTGGTTCCGAATCGAGGTTTAGTTCTTCTGGTTGACCGTCTATAGGTCCTTGTTGATCGATTGGTCGTGCGTCGATCAATGGTATGTTGATATTTAAATCGTCAGCCGCTGGTCGTGTTGCTTCGAAGTAGTTGTTAGTGTTGCTCCACCTGAGTTCTATCCAGCAACAGCGTTCTCTGTTGAAGACGACGGGATGATATCTTTGTGAGGTGGCTGCCTCTGCGTAGTATCCTGTGTTGTTTTCTTCAGATCTTCTGGTGTCTGGTACATGTCGCCACCTTACTTGTCCTATAAGGTAACGAGTGGGTGCGTCTCGTTCTCTTGAGTCGATGCGATAGGGTGTAAAGGCCCAACCGTCCTTGGTATTGAGAGTCGCCACGGCGTTCGATGATTTTTGAAGAGCTTGGATTTAATGTTACGTGCAAGCTGCACGTGAGCCTGACTTAGGCAACGTAATGTGAACGCGGTGACTTAGCGGTTCCTCCACTCTAGCGCGAAGGCAGAGTATCGTCTCAACGCACGAAGGCAGAGTTCGTTTGATGATTGCTTGATACGCGACCCCAAAGGATGAGAGAGAGAGATGAATCACGACTTGGATAACAAGCTGAGAATGGTACAAGAAATCCAAGCTATCGACCACAACAGTCGATAGCTTCCTTATATAATACTCTGTCCAGTCCGCCTTCGTCAGCGAGACCGCCACTACTACTAAGACTACTCCTCTGCTGTGTAATCGTCCACGTCTGCTCAGTAATCGTACAGTAAGGTCATCAGTCATCGTCCACACTGCCTTGGTAAGTATTAGGGAGCGACTCGTCATCCCCCTTACCATACTCGATTGTTACACCCCTGGCTCATCTGACGTCCCCTGGCTTATGAGTTAGGCCAGATACGTACTGTGACCCGGGACGTTACACACTAGCTGGGTGATCTTCAATGCTTCATCTCCTTGCATGTATTCTTCATCCTCTGGCCATCCATCAGCGTGGCCCTGTACTAGAGCATGTACCTGTTCCTCTTCTTCATGTTCTGGCTGTTGCTGCACCCATTTGTGTGCTTCTGAATAGTCTTGGCAGTCTTTCCAGTGTTCATGCATGCAATGACATTGCTTCAAAGGTGAGACAATGTCAGAATGTGACACCGTGATTCATGATGAATCTGCCTGGAGTAGGTGATATGGGACAGATAGGGCACCTCGGCAGCAGTGCTCGCCTCGTGGTGATGGGGGATGGGTCTCATACAGGAGTCTCTGTGGACATCCCTCAGGTGGCGTACCCTTGCTCTGCAGTGGGGCCATAGACCACCGCAATTGGTGGTGGTCTGAGGATCGCATCTTCTTCTTCGTCAGTAGTGGTGGGGATAATGGTGTAGTCGACAGTGTGTCTTGGTGGTATGTGCCATGGGGAGCAATGGCAATAGTTGGGGGGGTTATGGCAGTGGGTACACACCACAGTGGCATTGTGGTATGAGTTGTCATCCGAATTGGAAGATATTTCGATGGTGGTGGAGGACTGAATACTTGCCTCATCAGCCAGGCCCTCCTCTTCTGTCTCCCCATCTCCATCTTGTATTTCACTGTGAGTTGGTCCTCCTTTCAGGCATTCATCACCTGGCATAAGAGTTGGCTGTCCTTCTATATCTTCCTCCACTTGTCCCTTGCAGGAGTGGGGAATTGCTGGCAAGCCTCGGCCAAGTCTCGCTCGGCTGTGGCCCATACGTGTTCGATGGCTGAGCAAAGGGGATTGTTGACATTGTTGTTGTCATCGTAGGTTACTAGAGTGGTGAGTGGGGGAATGTCTTCGATGTTAATAATGGTATGCAGGACGTAGGCCATGGGAGTTTGATGGGAGTTTGGGTGCTCCATTGTTGCAGCTTTTATGTGAACTTCAGCCTGTGGGTTAGCACATTTGAACTTCCTAATTTCCTCTTTGGTGTGCATGTCCTTCCAGTTGACCCACTGATTTTCTGAGTTGGTGTACCCTTCCATTTTACCAAGTACTGCAGTTTGCTCCCTCTTCCCCATCTTCTGGAGTCTAGTACTTTTTTGACCTTGTATTCTTCCATGCCATCCACTAATTCAGGGGGTGGATGGGTATAGTTTGCGCCATGCATGTGTGTTTCTTTGTAAGGTGTTAGTAAGTCTGTGTGAAACACATCATGGATCTTCCATTGTGGGGGTAACTTGAGCTGATAATTCACAGGGGACATCACCTGAACGACCTCAAATGGGCCATGCCTCCTAGGAGCCAGCTTTTCTGTGGGTTGATTGGTTCGAAGATGGTGCCCTTCTAGCCATACTAGGTCTCCTGTGGTGTATCTGGGTGTATCTTTGTGTTTGATCCATAAGCTCTGTGCTCTTTTCATGCATTCTTGTGCACTCTGTCTGGCCTCCTGACATTGTTCCAGCTAAGTCATTACACTGGGTAGGCTGGCCTTCCCTGGCCCCCATTTGTCTCTTGGGTGATATCCCATGAGTGTGAAGAACAGGGTTTGCTTGGTGGTGCTACTTATTGTGTTATTATGGGCAAACTCTGCCCATGGCAATTGGTTCACCCAATTGTCTTGTCGTTCATTAACCCAGAGCCTGAGGTACTGTTCCAGCCACTGATTGGTGCATTCTGACTGCCCATCTGTTCGTGGATGGTACGTGGTTGAGATGTCTTGTTGGATTTGAAGGATGTGGCATAGTTCCCTCATGAATTTGGCTGCGAATCTGGGGTCCTGATCACTGATTACTTTACTGGGTAGGCCAAATTGAGGTAGTACTGTTTGAGCATATAGCATGCCAGTTTCTTCACCGGATATGGTTTCATTGCAGGGTATGAATATTGACGCCTTGGAACAGTCATGGTCTGTGACTGTCAGTATTGAGTCATACCCATCAGAAACAGGTGACTTAGTGATGAAATCAATTGCGATTACTTTGAATGGGGTGGCTTCTGGTTGCAGGAATATTGGTGCAAGCGGGGCTTGTGTTGGTCTGGTGTTAACTTTGTGTCTCTGACAGTCTGCGCACCCTGTATGTACTCTTTGATGTCCTTCTTCATTTTTGGCCACCAGTAGTGGCAGGCAATGAGTTTGTGGGTTTTGGTTATACCTGGGTGTCCTGCCATTAGTGCATCATGATGCTGTCTGATTATTTCCCAAATGTCCTCTTCTCTTTGACTGGCAACCACCATCTTCCCATTCTTGAACCATACTCCATTGAGCTTCTTCAGCTCATGGGGGTTGATCCATGGGGTGAGTTTCATTTCATCTTGGGTGATGGGAGTGGGCACACATTTGGTAATTGCCTGTACAAACAGATCGTCAGGTAGCACCATCATTTGGTCATTGTCTTTCTCTCCAGTATTGTAGTCGGGTCTCCTTGACAGGGCATCTGCTTGTCCATTGGCTTTACCCTTGAGGTGGTGGATTTTGAAGTCGTACTCTTCCAGCTCCAATACCTCCCTAGCCACTCATTGGCTAATTTTCTGCAGATTGCACCAGTATTGTAAGTTCATGTGATCAGAGAATATTCTGACCTTGTGGGGTGATCCCACTAATAGGTATCTCCAGTTCCGCAATGTTTGACGATGACTAACAACTTGAGGTTGTAGATGTCATAATTGCATTCTGCCTCATTGAGAGTTGCTGAGTAGAATGCTACCGGGTGCCTTTTTCTGTCTTCTCCTTCCTGCAGTAATACATCTCTGACAGTGAAGCCCAATGCATCGACTTCGAGATTGTATTGGATTTTCGGGTTTGGGTGTGCTAATACCAGTTTGCTAGTGATTTGTTGTTTGAGGGTGTTGAATGTGTCCTGTTGTGCTCTTCCCCATGTCCATTTGGTGTCTTCTTGTGAGCATGTTCATTGGGCGAGCAATGTTGGTGAATCCTCAGATAAAGGGCCAGTAAAAATTGCAGAAACCCAAAAAACTATGTACATCTTTGACTTTCGTGGGTATTGGCCAGTCACATACCCCCAACACCTTTACCGGGTCCATGTGTGTCATCCCCTTTTCAAGGATTACCCCCAGGTAATCAATAGACAGGACATGGAAAGTGCATTTGTCCAGTTTGAAGTAAAGGTCATGCTCTGCTGCGATGGCAAGAACTGCCAAGACTGCAGCTGTGTGAGCATCCCTTGTACGGTGGTCAGAACCAAGGAGGTGAGTGGTGATATGTTATGATTGCCAGTATTGGTCAGTGTAAGTGGGATGACGAGTTGCTCCCAAAACTTACTAAGGGACTGTTTCTGATTACTCACGTATGACTGTATGATTACTGATTGTCTTAGTGGACGCTTACCTAGCAGTAGTAGTAGTGGCTGTATCGCTGATGAAGGTGTACAGTCAAGACCAGTTATAAGGCAGCTGTCGACTGATGTGGTCGGCAGCTTAATGCTTTTGTACCATTCTCGAATCTAGTCTGGTTCTCTCTTCCAGACAGGCTGACCAGCGACTCGCTCCCTTAGGAAGGCACTTTCAGGTGTCCTTGGACCAATCAGTCATGCCTGTGTGCATTGACACATCTTGCTAAGTCACACTCTATCCGTCATCACGTGTAATAGCCTAAGTCAGGCTCGGGTCGTAACCGACCATTACATCAGCGTTAAGCTCTTCTACATGCTGTGGCGACAGTAACCACTAAAGACGGTTAGGATCTCCAACCCTACTGGATAGAAAGCAGAGAACGGGACACTCCTGTCAGATATATCAAAGGGAGAATTCGTGGAGGATGATCCCCGACGAAAGAAGAACTGGGGAATTTGAACATTTCAATACCGGCTACTATGCAGAAGCAGCCACTGTGCAGAGGTATCACCCCGTCATTTCAACAGAGATAGGTGCTGCTGGGTAGAACTTAGGTGGAACCGAACCAGCAATCAATTCGAAGCAGCAAGACCAGCCAGCGACGATCTCAGTTGCAACATTCCATTGACGGAAGCATTACCCGTCGAACAACAAGGAAGGATCGACAGGCAACCAGAAGAGGAAGAACAACATGAACCTATATCCCCAAAGCTCCAACATCGAACACCTGCAAGATCCAATACCAGCAATACAAGCGAATGAGCTTATACACCATCAATAGCAATCGAACCTGAAAACATTCAAATTCAGGAAGAAGAAGCTGCAGTAGAGGAAATTATCCAACAAACAGCTACGTTGCACATTCCAGATCCTATCAGAATGGCAACTCACACAATGACCGAAGAACCACGACCACTAGTAATTGACGAACGAACGGGGCAGATAGTAGACATGAACCCGAAGACCTACAAGCCACACAACGTGCCATGGGGCCCGACGAACCAGACCACCCAGGGGGCTTTGACTTTGACTATAATGAACCACCCCCTCAGCCAGAAATACGAATCAACCGAGGAGATGGGTTACGTGGATACCCATTTGTACGACAACCCAATCAAGGGGGAGGCCCGCCACCAGCAGGAGGAGGAGGAGGAGGCCCACCACCCGTGGGAGGAGGAGGAGGTCCACCACCTGGAGGAGGAGGAGGTCCACCACCTCCTGCACTGGCCCAAGCGACGGATAAATTCATAGGCAACCCTCCAAGCCCCTTCAATGGAGACTGAACCAGAGTAGAAGGATTCATCCTTCAGTGGGAAGTATACACTGGAGTGAATGCCAGCCACACAGCGATGAGGAACAAATACCAGAAAGCTATGTTGTTCCTCACTTATGTCCAAGGGGACCTGGTTAATGCCTGGGTCATGTCTGCAAGCCAGTGGCTGGTGAGGGAAGTAGTGTGGGGAGTCAGCCAGTTTGACAACTGGCTTTGTGTTATGATTCGCCGGTGTTGGTCAGTGTAAGTGGGATGATGAGTCACTCCCGAAACTTACTAAAGGACCACTCTTAATTACTCACATATCACTGTATGATTACTGATCGTATTAGTGGATGCTTACCTAGCAGTAGTAGTAGTGGCTGTATCGCTGACGAAGGCGTACAGTCAAAGGCGGTTATAAGGCAGCTGTTGACTGATGTGGTTGGCAGCTTGACACTTTTGTACACTCTCGAATCTCCAGTGGTCTTGTCTCTTCCATTGGGTTGTGGTCAGTCAAGGACCAGTCGGAACGCTTAGGGAGGCACTTGCATGTGTCCTCATATCAGTCTCGCCTCAGAGCGTAGACTCGTTGTCGCTGAGTCATCTCTCACTCATACAGCCATCGCATATCATCAGCCTAAGTCAGGCTCAGGCCGCGTTAGGCATTACATCAGTGTCAAGCTCTCTCATACACTGTGGCGCCAATCACCACCAAGGATGGTTGGGATTTCCAACCTTATTGGGTGGAACACAGAGAACGGGACGCCCCGTCTGATACATCAAAGGAAGGATTCGGTGGAGGACAATTCCCGATGACCGAAGAACAGGAGAATTCGAACACTTCAATACCGGCTACTACGCCGAAGCAGCCACCGCCCAAAGGTTTCATCCCATCATTTTCAACAGAGACCGGTGTTGCTGGGCAGAACTTAGGTGGAATCGAACCAGCAACCAATTCGAAGCGGCAAGACCAGCCAGTGACGATCTTAATTGCAATATTGCACTAACAGAAGCATTACCCGTCAAACAACAAGGACAAATTGACAGGGAACCAGAAGAAGAAGAACACAACGAACCCATATCCCCAGAACTCCAGCACCAAACACCTGCAAGGTCAGATACCAGTCACACAAGTGAACGAGCACACTCGCCATCAATCGCTGAAGAACCCGAGAACATCTATGTTCAAGAGGAAGAACCCGCAGTAGAAGCAATCATACAGCAAACAGCTACGTTACATATTCCTGACCCAATCTGAATGGCTACTCAAACACTCATCAAAGAACCAACACCACTAGTAATCAATGAACGAACAGGTCATGTTGTAGATATGGATACAGCGGACCTACAAGGTGCATGAAGGGCCATGGGGCCTGACGAACCAGATCAACCAGGGGGGTTCGATTTTGATTACAACGATTTTGATTCCAGCGAACCACCTCCTCAACCACACGCACGAATCAATCGAGACAATGGGATATGAGGGTACCCATTCAGACACCAACCCAACCTAGGAGGGAACCCACCACCTGTAGGTGGAGGTGGACCACCACTAGGTGGGGAGGACCACCACCAGGAGGAGGAGGACCGCCGCCTATAGGCGGAGGACAACCGCAAGGGGGACAGGCACATCAAATGGACAAATTCATAGGCAACCTGCCAAGTCCCTTTAATGGAGACCGATCAAAAGTGGAAGGGTTCATCCTTCAATGGGAAGTATACGCTGGAGTCAATGCCAGCCACATGGCAATGAGGAACAAATACCAAAAAGCTATGTTGTTTCTCACCTACATTCAAGGGGACCTGGTTAATGCCTGGGTCATGTCTGCAAGTCAATGGCTAGTAAGGGAAGTAACAAGAGGTGTCAGCCAATTCGACAACAGGCTATGGGATAATATCCTACAAGCCTTCCGATGACAATTCGCCGATGTACTCAGCAAAGAACGTGCCCAAGCCCAGCTCGATGCAGGAATACGAATGAAAGAGGGGAAGATAGATGATTACATCGCATTATTCGAACAGTTAGTTCGATACGCGGGGTACGACATCAACGCCGAACAAACCCTCAAATCCTTCATAAAGGGGCTACCAAGGGCACTCTATGAAGCCATTTACCAGCATAATGACCCCAGGATGTACGAAGAATGGAGATCGTCGGCTCTCAGAAGGCAACAAAAGTGGATCCACATGCAGACAGTGCGTGGTAACCTTGATATGTTCAAGGAGACCTCTAACAAAAATCAATTGGGAGCTTTGGCAAAATTACTCGCTCCACTGCCACACCCAGATGCAATGGACACATCAGCAGACCGAGTTAGAGGAAGACTCGCAGGGGCTGAGGATACCCTTAACACTCCGCGACCTCCATTCCCGCCCAGAGGAGGTTACCTCCAAAAACGAAGAGAAGGTCGTACAGACTTTAGCCAAACACGATGCTACAACTGCGGAAAGATGGGGCACATCAGCCGAGACTGTCGCCAACCACGACAGAACAGACGCACACCTCAAATAAGGAGCGCAGAAAACAAACCGAGGACTGATGAAGACAAAGCCGAAGATTGGCTACGAGGGTAGCCAGCGAAGGAGATGATGTGAAGGATCTCATCCTTCAAAAGTTAATGGGGACGGATTTTTCCGACGCCTGAACCCGGCGGCCTGGGTGAGGGCACTTCGTTGTAACTCTGTGTACATTATGCGCTATCGATCTATGCAAGTTCCAGTTCAGTTGAACACACGTTACAACATGGCCGACATAAAAGCACTAGTGGACTCTGGAGCCACTGACAATTTTGTGAGCGAACACTTTCTTAACAGAATGGGAATAAAAACACGGCTCCTAGAGAAGCCAAAACGAATATACAACATCGACGACACCACGAACAAGGTGGGACACATAACCAGCTATGTCATTCTCCGAGTCAATGTTGGAGGAAATGACAAAGAAATGAGGTTTCTGGTCACCAACATAGGGAAAGAAGACATCCTCTTTGGATACCCTTGGCTCGCCGCCTACGAACCACAGTTCGACTGGAGAACGGGAACACTCAACCGGGTACATCTCCCCATCACTATCAAAATGGTCAATGCAGCCAATAGGCGCGATGTACTTGCACATTTATTGACTAAAGAAAAGGAAGACATTGTCGGCAAGTTAGAAAAGGAAGACTCGAAAGGACGACAAATGCATATTCCAGCCGTCCAGCAGGCGATCACTAAACCAAAAGAGGAAACAAGAATAACCTTGCCCCCGCAATATGAACAGTTTCGCAAGGTATTCAATGAAGAAGCATCAACCAGGTTGCCAGCTCGAAGACCCTGCGATCATGCCATTACACTCCTCCCTAACGCCCCAAAAGCACTGACATGCAGGATTTACCCTATGACTCGCATCGAAAATGATGCACTTGATGCGTTTATTGACGAACATCTCAAAAAAGGGTATATCAGACCGTCGCAATCGCCCTACGCATCCTCATTCTTCTTCATTAAAAAGAAAGATGGGAAACTTCAACCAGTTCAGGATTATTGTGCTATCAACAGGTGAACGGTGCGAAACCAATACCCCCTCCCTCTCATAACAGACCTAATGAGAGATCTGGGTGGAGCGGTTATGTTCTCAAAATTCGATGTCAGACAGGGCTATAACAACATCTGAATCAAGGAGGGGGATGAACACAAAGCTGCATTCAAAACATGTCGAGGACTTTTCGAACCCACCGTTATGTATTTTGGTCTTTGTAACTCACTGGCAACCTTCCAAGCGTTCATGAATGACATCTACTGACTGGTGATTGCAAAATTTGCCACAACAGGAACTAATATCCGCATATATATGGACGATATCGCCATTGCCACTGACGATTGTGGATCTTTGCAGAAAACGAATGAGGCTCACACTGCAGTGGTTGCAGCGGTACTTGCTGTTGCCATGGAACACGATCTGTACTTCAAACTAGCCAAATGCACCTTCCACGTTCTGTCAATTGATTACCTGGGGATAATCCTTGAAAAGGGGATGACGCGCATGGACCCAGCAAAAATAGCAGGCGTCCGTGACTGGCCTGTTCCGACAAAAGTCAAGATGTGCGCAGTTTTTTGGGTTTCTGCAACTTTTATCGCCCCTTTATTTGAGGTTTCGCCAATATTGCAAAGCCAATGAATGCACTAACAAGAAAGGATGTGGAATGGCACTGGGGATTGACCCAACAACATGCATTCCAGACACTCAAAACCCGGATCACAAGTAACCCGGTTCTTGCTCACCCAAACCCCAAGGTTCAATACGATCTCAAAGTAGACATGTCGGGGTTCGCAGTAGGAGCAGTACTGACACAGAGGGGACCTGACGGCAAGAAGCATCTGATATTGTTCTACTCAGCCACACTCAATGAAGCAGAACGCAACTACGACATATACAACCTCGAGTTGCTCGCCATTGTAAAGGCACTGCGGAACTGGAGATACCTACTGGTGGGATCACCACATAAGGTCAGAGTATTCTCCGACCACATGAACCTACAATACTGGCGAGACCCACAGAAGATCAGTCGAAGAGTGGCACAAGAAGTCCTGGAACTAGAAGAATATGACATTGAGATACACCATCTCAAAGGCCGAGCAAATGGACGAGCAGACACACTGTCACGAAGGTCGGACTATGACACAGGCGACAATGACAATGACCAAGTCACCGTCTTACCGAACGAATTATTCATATGAACAACCACCGGAACCGCACCGACACTGGTCAAAAAAAACAAAAGACAGATCAACGTGTGAGTTAGCCCCCACGAACTCAAGAAGATTGATGGTGTCTGGTTCAAGGAAGGAAGAGTTGTTGTCACCAGTCGCAAACTTGACGACCTAAGGGAGGTCATTAAACGACACCATGATACACTAACAGCAGGCCACCCAGGGATAACCAAAATGCACGACCTACTGGGTCGATACTACTGGTGGCCCCAGATGAAAAAGGATGTCATTGACTATGTACAAGGATGTGCCGAGTGCCAAAGGCACAAAGTCAACACTCAACCTATGAAGGCACCAGTCGTACCCATATACCTGCGACCAGAAGCCTTGCCTTTTGAAGTGATCATGGTGGATTTCATAACTAAGTTGCCCCCCTCTGATGGGTATGATTCGATACTCACAATCACGGACCATGACTGTTCAAAGGCATCCATATTTCTTCCCTTGTGAGAATTAATGTCAGGGGAGGAAACCACACTACTTTACGCTCAGAAGGTACTCCCCCAATTTGGACTACCAAGTAAGGTCATCAGCGACCGAGACCCTTGATTCGTGGAAAAATTCATGAGGGAACTATGCCGTGTCCTTCAAGTTCAACAAAACATATCAACTACATACCACCCGAGGACGGACGGTCAGTCGGAGCGCACCAACCAATGGTTGGAGCAGTACCTGCAACTCTGGACAAATGAGAAGCAAGCCAACTGGGCGGCGCAATTACCATTAGCAGAGTTCGCCCACAATAACACGATAAGCAGCACAACAAAGCAAACCCTGTTCTTCACACTAATGGGATATCACCCAAGAGATAAATGGGCACCAGGTACAATCAGCTTGCCCAAGGTGATGGAAAGACTGGAACAAGTAAAAGAAGCCCATCGGAGCGCGCAGGAGAACATGATAAAGGCCCAAAACACTTGGGTCAAACACCGTGATACGCCCAGATACGCCATAGGGGATCAAGTATGGTTAGATGGGCGTAATCTGTGGACCAATCAGCCAACAGCAAAACTTGCGCCCAAAAGGCAGGGACCATTTGAGGTTGTTCAGGTGATGTCCCCTGTGAATTATCGGCTCAAACTACCTCCGCAATGGAAAATACATGATGTGTTTCACACAGATTTACTCACGCCTTACAAAGAAACGCGTATGCATGGCGCAAACTACTTGTGCCCTTCCCCAGAATTAGTTGATGGTGTGGAAGAATATGAGGTTGAAAAAATCCTAGACTCGAGAAGATATGGACAAGGGTGTAAACTCCAATATCTAATCAAATGGAAGGGTTATGCCGACTCAGAGAACCAGTGGGTCCCATGGGATGACATTCATGCGGAAGAAGAGATAAGGAAGTTCAAACACACTAACCCGACTGCTGACATTCACATAAAAGCAGTGTCGACAGAGGCACCAACTTCCCTATCTCCCCCAACAAACTTCTCATCTACTTCATCTACAAAGACAATGACCCATGTCCCACTCACCATTGTCTCCCTCGACGAGTTCCCCAACATCAACTCCCTCACCACCTACAACGACAATAACAATGTCGCCGACCCCTTCTGCTCTTCCCTCGAGCACGTCAGGGCTACCGCCGAACAAGACCAAGCCGCAAGGGACTTGGCCGAGGCTCACAGGCGATTCCCCACACCCGCAAGCGGCTGAGTGGAGGACAATGAGGGAGGAGTATTGCCTATTGAAGGAGGTGATGTCAGCATGGAGGCAGGATCAGATAGTGAAAAAGATGGCAGCGGAGAGACAGATGAGGATACGGTTGCTGATGAGGCAAGTATCCTCCAGCCCTCCACCGCACACACCTCTACCACTGCTGTCGATCGATACGACAGTGAAGATGAAGACGACAAGAGCGATGAGTCCTACCACGTTGCTTGAGTTGTCTGCACTGCTTGCAACAATCCCCTGAACTACTGCCACTGCGCACCTTTACCGGTGCCCCTACAAATCCACACCATTACTGAAGAAACCAACGATGAATCGCCGCGATCACCTCCAATTGCTGTTATCTACGGACCAATGGCTGAGCTCGGGTACAAGGTGAGGGGATTACCCCCCTACAGGGAAGAGCGCGATCCTTCGCCCATCACTACGCGCCAAACGCATGCAGCAAGGTGCCCTATCCGTCCCATATCGCCTACCCCAGGAGGGTTTATCCTCAACAATGGGATGAACTGGGTCCCAATGGTGATCGAGCACAAAGGACGACGAATCCCTGCAAAGTATGTGTGGGTCTGGATGCTTGATAACCCAGAGGTGTTTGGAACGATGGGGAGGTTCTTGCCGATTTACCGAGCAGACATTCACGCCGAGCCATGCTGAGATATGGGTCCCGCAGCTGAGTATTCCTGCGACGATCTGCAATACTTCCACGCTGACTTCTGTGGGAAGCGACAGGTAGACGAGGCTCTCAGTAGGCTGGGGGACATATCCCTCCAAGCCAAAGTGAGGCGCTACCGCGCGTCCATGGAAGTCATCGCCAAACTCGAAGCAGCGATCAAGAAACTCGAGGACGACATCTTTGTCCACATTGATCGAGCACGACACTCAGCAGCAAGATTAGGACGCGTGCATGCCCTTAGGAGGGTTCAGGACAAGCACGAGATGGATGTGGGGCTTACCACAGTAATGAACTGGGTAGTTGAGCATGGGCGCTCACCCTTGTAAAGGTGGTGATGTTACGATTCACCGGTGTTGGTCAGTGTAAGCAGGATGACGAGTCGCTCCTGAAACTTACTAAAGGACCACTCTTGATTACTCACATATAACTGTATGATTACTGATCGTATTAGTGGACGCTTACCTAGCAGTAGTAGTAGTGGCTGTATCGCTGACGAAGGCGTACAGTCAAAGGCGGTTATAAGGCAGCTGTTGACTGATGTGGTTGGCAGCTTGACACTTTTGTACACTCTCGAATCTCCAGTGGCCTTGTCTCTTCCATTGGGTTGTGGTCAGTCAAGGACCAGTCGGAACGCTTAGGGAGGCACTTGCATGTGTCCTCATATCAGTCTCGCCTCAGAGCGTAGACTCGTTGTCACTGAGTCATCTCTCACTCATACAGCCATTGCGTATCATCAGCCTAAGTCAGTCTCAGGCCACGTTAGGCATTACACTTTGGGACAACATACTGCAAGCATTCAGAAGGCAATTCACTGACATCCTCAGCAAAGAACGAGCACAAGCTCAGCTAGAAGCAGGAATACGTATGAAGGAGGGACGAATCGACGATTACATCGTGCTATTCGAACAGCTAGTTCGATACGCGGGTTACGACATCAACACGGAACAAACCCTCAAGTACTTCATAAAGGGGTTACCAAGGACGCTATATGAGGCCATGTACCAACATGAAAACCCTCGAACATATGAAGAGTGGAGAGTGTCGGCCCTTAAAAGGCAGCAAAAGTGGATACACATGCAGACGGTGTGTGGTAACTTAGACACCTTCAAAAACAGTGCTAACTGAAACCAAACAGGAGCACTGGCAAAACTACTAGCCCCATTATCGCACCCAGATGCCATGGACACCTCCGCCGACAGAGTCAGAGGCAGACTTGCGGGAGCCGAGGACATTCTCGCCACTCCAAGGCCTCCTGTCCCTCCACGAGGGGGGTACCTCCAGAGGCAACAAGAAGGTCACCGAGACTTCAGCCAAGTTTGGTGCTACAATTGTGAGAAGATGGGGCACATCAGCAGAGATTGCCACCAACTGCAACGAAATCGACGAGCCCCCCAGATAAGGGGAGCTGAGAATAAACCAAGGACTGATGAAGACAAAGCAGAAGACTGGCTGAGAGGAGTCGCCAGTGAAGGAGACAATGTGAAGGATTTGATCCTTCAGAAGTTGATGGGAACAGATTTTTCCGACACCTGAACCCGGTGGCCTGGGTGAGGGCACTTCGTTGTAACTCTGTGTACATTATACGCTATCGATCCATGTGAGTTCCAGTTCAGCTACACACGCATTACAACACGGCCGATCTTAAAGCACTAGTGGACTCAGGAGCCACTGACAATTTTGTGAGCGAAAACTTCCTCAAAAGAATGGGGATAAAAACACGACTCCTAGAAAAACCCAAAAGGATCTACAACATCAACGATACCACAAATAAAGCAGGACACATAACCAGCTACATCATTCTTTGAGTCAATGTCGGAGGAAATGACAAAGAAATGAGGTTCCTAGTCACCAATATTGGGAGAGAAGACATTCTCTTTGGATACCCATGGCTTGCCGCATATGAACCCCAGTTTGACTGGAGGAAGGGGGCACTCAACCAAGTGCACCTTCCTATCACAATTAGAACAGTCAATGCATTCAACAGAAGGGATGTTCTCACACACCTGTTAACCAGGAAAAAAGAGGACATTGTCAGTCAGCTAGAAACAGAAGACTCCCGAGGGCGACGAATATGTATCCTGGCAGTGGAACAAGCCATTGCCGCCAAACCAGAAGACAAGGCAGAGGTCACACTACCACCGCAATACAAACCATTCTGCAAGGTCTTTGATGAAGAAGCCTCGACTAGGCTGCCAGAACGAAGACCTTACGATCACGCAATCACACTCCAACCCAATGCCCCAATGGCACTAATGTGCAAGGTCTACCCTATGACTCGCATGGAAGACGAAGCCTTGGATGCATTTATTGACAAACATCTTAAAAAGGGGTATATCAGGCCGTCGAAATCGCCCTACGCATCTTTGTTCTTCTTCATCAAAAAGAAAGATGGAAAGTTACGACCGGTCCAAGACTATCGCGCTATAAATTGATGGACACTGAGGAACCAATACCCCCTCCCTCTCATATCAGAGTTGATGCGCGACCTTGGCGGAGCGGTTCTGTTCTCGAAATTTGATGTCAGGCAGGGCTACAACAACATATGTATCAAAGAAGGGGATGAACACAAAGCCACGTTTAAGACGCACAGAGGCCTTTTCGAACCCACTGTCATGTATTTCGGACTCTGCAACTCCCCAGCCACCTTTCAAGCGTTCATGAACGAGATTTACTGACCGGTGATTACCAAGTTCAAACAGAAAGGGACAAACATTTGCGTATACATGGACAACATTGCAGTCGCTACTAATGACCGTGGAACTTTACAACGTACAAATGATGCGCACACCAAGGCGGTCGCAGCTGTACTGGCCGTTGCTGCGGAACATGACCTCTACTTCAAACTCGCCAAATGCGCTTTCCACGTCCCTTCTATTGATTACCTGGGGGTAATCCTTGAAAAGGGGATGACATGCATGGATCCAGTAAAGGTGATGGGCATCCGCAACTGGCCCACGCCAACAAAAGTCAAAGATGTACGCAGTTTTTTGGGTTTCTGCAATTTTTACCATCCCTTTATCTGAGGTTTTGCCAATATTGCGAAACCAATGAACGTGTTAACAAGGAAGGACATCGAATGGACGTGGGGACCAGTCCAACAACATGCCTTTGATACACTAAAAAATCGAATCAGAAGTGATCCGGTCCTCACACACCCAAACCCGAAGGTTCAATATGACCTCGAAGTAGACGCATCAGGGTTTGCAGTCAGAGCAGTACTAACACAGAGGGGACCTGATGGCAAGAAGCACCCAATAGCATTCTACTCGGTGTACGTGCTCGAAAGTGCGTGCATGAGATTTGTGCGGCCGAAAGCAGTGGGAGGGAACCAGAGGTAACAGAGGGTGTCGGCAGCCGAGGGAAAAGGGAAGAAGATGAATGTCGAGTTATGAGAGGAAGAGCCAGGAAGCATGAACAGGAGAAAGGAAGGAAGAGGGGAGGGATACAAAATAGAGAGTAGGAAGTTCCTAGTTAGTTCCTAAGCAGATCCCTAGAGAACCAAGAAAGGCATCACTTGAAGGAACAAAGCCGACGTGAGAAATAAAGCTAAAAGAAACAAAATGTTTTAGTGGTCGAGAGAGGAAGAGACGAGTTAGATCTTGAAGAGGGAGAAGTGACATTGAGCCAACCAATCCAAGTTGCCTATTACTTAGACCTAACTCGAGATTGCTGTTAACTTTTGAATCACGCCGAGAGAGTACAGAGGAGAGAAGAGGGGGAAAGTTCGACAATCTTATTGAACACAGCGTGAGCCCTTTTATACAACTGAGCCGTACCTAAGGTCAAGCACCATCAAAAACATCTAAGTTGACAGTTGTGAGGGATGAACGTGAAGTGGGGAAAAGGTAATGAATAGTCCAGGATGAGGAGAGAGTCGATAGGTGAAAACATGAGGCTGACATGAGGCGTGAAAACACGAGGCATAAGTAAAAGTAGGGGGATTGGGAATATGGGGAACGTGGCCGAGTAAGGGCACCAATGGTCACGACGACGCGCACTAGCAGTACAACGATACGGTTAGAAAAGGGAATCAAAATGAGAAAGAAACAGGGCGCACCTGTGCCCGAGACAGAGAGCGCGATACTAAGGCTTCAGGCAAGACAGGATATACGGGCACGAGGTTAATCGGCCGAGGGTGGATGGTACTGAAAGAGTCCAAAAGTAGTAGATTGTTGTTGCGTGAAAGGGAGGGAAGGAGCCATGAGGATCGGATAGTTGGTTCGAGGTCGACGAGGGCCTCGAAGTGTCTTCCCGATAATGGTTCTTCTGGCGGCGAGGGACATCCAATGTCAGCAGAAGAGGCGATGAGGGGTATGGAATCAAAGAGCGACAAAGTTGGCGAGATGAGGGGAAGAGATGAAGAATACATGAGGATGGAATTGGTCGACAAGACTTGGTAAGATGTCATGAGGCGATGTCCAAAGTCAGTAGGTAAGCTTCAGAAGTCCGAGAGTTCTGAACGACGTGAAGCGTGACATTTCGGACCCAACGGCCAAGCGAGCGTTACATCGGCTACACTCAACGAAGCCGAATGCAACTATGATATATACAACCTCGAGCTGCTTGCCATTGTAAAAGCACTGCAGAACTGGAGGTACTTACTGGTGGGGTCGCTGCACAAGGTCAGAGTGTTCTCTGACCACATGAACTTACAATACTGGTGAGATCCACAGAAGATTAGTCGGAGGGTGGCCAGAGAGGTACTAGAACTAGAAGAATACGACATTGAGATACACCACCTCAAAGGTTGAGCTAATGGACAAGCCGACGCGTTGTCTCAAAGATCAGATTACGACACGGGAGAAAAGGATAACGATCAAGTCACTGTATTACCGAACAAAATATTCATACGGACGACCACTGGGACAACCTTGTCACCCATCAAACAAGACGAGAAACGGATCAACACGTGGGTTAGCCCTCACAAACTCAAGAAAATCGACGGTGTGTGGTTCAAGAAAGGGAAAGTCGTTATCACCACTTGCAAGTGTGAAGAGCTAAGGGAATTTATTAAGCAACATCATGACACATTGACGGCAGGCCACCCAGGAATAACAAAAACGCACAAGCTGCTAGCTCGACATTACTGGTGGCCCACGATGAAGAAGGATGTTCTCGACTACGTACAAGGATGTGCGGAGTGCCAAAGTCACAAAGTCAACACTCGACCTACCAGGGCGCCGCTCACACCCATATACCCACAACCAGAGGCCACGCCTTTTGAAACAATCACGGTAGACTTCATAACTAAGTTACCACTGTTACGTCCCGGGTCATGGTATGTATCTGACCTAACCCATAAGTCATGGGACGTATAGGCACGTGATTGCATGACGTCGTGACAGGCTCACATTTCTTACTTCTGATGATTACTGATACTAGTACGATACGATGACTGAGGACTTACTGTACGATTACTGAGCACTAGTAGTAGTGGCGTTTGTCTTAGTGGATGATTACCCAGCAGTAGTAGGATTAGTGGACGATTACCCAGCAGTAGTAGTAGTGGCTGTATCGCTGACGAAGGCGTACAGTCAAGAACTAGTTATAAGGAAACTGTCGACTGATGTAGTCGACAGTTTGACTCTCTTGTACCATTCTCTGAATCTAGTCGGCTTCTATCCGTTCAGAAGTCCGCGTGTATTTGCGTCCCCTTAGGAAGGCACTTTCAGGTGTCCTTAGGTCTTGGTTACACCTTCGCGTGTTAACACATCCTGCTGAGTCATATTCCTCTTGCCATCGCGTGTAGGAGCCTAAGTCAGGCTACGAACGTAACATTAGAGTCAAACTCTTCCACACGCCGTGGCGCCAATCACAACCAAAGACGGTTGGGACTTCCAACCTTTTATCATCAACTCTAGGGAAAGAGACGCCCCTGCAAGATACGTCATTAACAGGGTCCGTTGGAGGACAATCCCAGAAGGAAGACGAAGTGGAGCATTAGAGCACTTCAACACCGGGTACTACGCCGAAGCAGCAACAGCCCAACGTTTTCACCCTATCATCTTTCACCACGGAAGGTGCTGTTGGGTGGAACTCAGGTGGAATCGAACGCAAGAATATTTCGAAGCAACCCGACCAGCCGAAGACGATCTCAATTGCAATATCCTATTATCAGAAGCAAGAGACGTCGAAGAACAAGGACGGATCGACGGAACCGAAGAAGAGGAAACACACGAGGAGCCTCTATCCCCAGAACTCCAACACAGGACTCCAGCAAGGACAGACACCAGTCACACAAGCGAACGAGTCCAAACCCCGTCAATTGAAAACGACCCAGAAACTATCTACATCCACGAAGAAGAACCCGCGGTAGAAGAAATCATCACGCAAACAGCTACGTTGCACATCCCTGACCCAATAAGAATGGCAACTCAAACACAGGTCGAAGAAAATATGCCATTAGTCATCGACGAAAGGACGGGCCATGTCGTAAACATGGACCCAGAAGACATACAAGCCGCTCAACGAGCCATGGGGCCGGACGAGCCAGATCAACCAGGAGGGTTCGATTTTGACTACAACGAACCACCTCCTAGACGATACGAGCAAATAGGAAGGGCTTACAGACAACAAAATCAAGGAGGAGCCCCACCGGGAGGGCCACCCATGGGAGGAGGAGGACCGCCCGCAGGAGGAGGAGGACCGCCCGCAGGAGGAGGAGGACCGCCCATAGGGGGACCACCAGGAATCCCTCAAGGAGTGGGCAATACCACGGACAAGTTCATTGGAAACCCTCCAAACCTATTCAGTGGAGAAAGGTCGAAAGTCGAAGGGTTCATACTCCAATGGGAAATTTACGCAGGAGTCAACGCAAGCAACGCCGCAATGAGGAACAAGTATCAAAAAGCTATGTTGTTCCTCACATATGTTCAAGGAGACCTGGTTAACGCCTGGGTCATGTCAGCCAACCAATGGTTGATACGAGAAGTATCACGAGGCGTCAGCCAATTTGACAACAGGCTGTGGAACAACGTTCTGCAAGCCTTTAGGCGACAATTCGCCGACGTACTCAGCAAGGAAAGAGCCCAGGCTCAACTAGACGCAGGAATCAAAATGAAAGAAGGAAAAATAGACGATTATATCGCTCTATTCGAACAGCTCGTTCGCTACGCGGGCTACGATATCAACGCGGAACAAACCCTGAAGTACTTCATAAAAGGGTTACCAAGGACACTCTACGAAGCAATGTACCAACACGACGATCCAAGGACTTACGAAGACTGGAGAGCGTCAGCTCTCAAAAGACAGCAAAAGTGGATCCACATGCAGACGGTACGCGGGAACCTAGACCTGTTCAAAGGACCCGCTAACAGAAACCAAACGGGAGCATTGGCAAAACTACTCACTCCACTATCCCACCCCGATGCCATGGATACATCGGCGGATCGAGTCAGAGGAAGACTCGCAGGTGCAGAAGATATCGTCAATACCCCACGACCTCCATTCCCTCCTTGAGGAGGATACCTACAAAGGCAACGAAATAACAGAGCGGACTTTAGCCAAATCCGCTGTTACAACTGCGACAAAATGGGGCACATCAGCCGAGACTGTCGCCAACCGCGCCGAAATAAAAGGCAACAAATACGGAGTACGGGAGAAACACCAAAGACAGACGAAGACAAAGCAGAAGACTGGCTGAGAGGAGTAGCCAGCGAAGGAGACGATGTAAAAGACCTCGTCCTACAAAAGTTGATGGGGACGGGTTTTTCAGACGCCTAAACCCGACGGCCTGGGTGAGGGCACTTCGTTGTAATTCCGTGTACATTTTGCGCTACCGTTCCATGCGAATCCCAGTTCAACTAAACACGCGTTACAACACGGCCGATATTAAAGCACTAGTGGACTCAGGAGCCACTGATAACTTTGTGAGCGAAAAATTCCTCAAACGAATGGGGATAAAAACACGGTTGTTAGAAAAGCCCAAGCGAATCTACAACATTGACGATACAACAAACAAAGCCGGACGGATAACACAATACGTCATCCTTCGAGTCAATGTCAATGGGAACAATAAAGAAATGAGGTTCCTAGTTACCGACATTGGAAAAGAAGATATACTATTTGGGTACCCTTGGCTAGCGGCCTACGAACCACAATTCGACTGGAAGAGGGGAACAATCAGCCAGGCACATCTCCCAGTTACCATTCAAACGGTTAACGCCACTGACAGAAGGAATGTACTGGCCCACCTTCTAACGAGAAAAGACCACATCGTCACACAACTAGAAGACGAAGAAATGAGGGGACGAAGAATAATGGTTCCCGCAGTGGAACATGCCATCGCGGCCAAGCCCAAAGAAGAGGAGAAGGCTATCCTACCACCGCAATACGAAGCATTCAAAAAGGTCTTTGACGAAGAAGCGTCAACACGGCTGCCTAGCAGACGACAATGTGATCATGCTATCACGCTTCAACCAGACGCACCAAAATCAATTGCGTGCAGACTTTACCCAATGACGCGAATAGAAGATGAAGCCTTGGACGCCTTCATCGACGAACACCTCAAGAAAGGGTATATTAGACCCTCACAATCACCCTACGCCTCATCCTTCTTCTTTATCAAGAAAAAGGATGGGAAACTCCGACCCGTCCAAGACTATCGCGCTATAAACAAATGGACGGTACGAAATCAATACCCGCTACCGCTAATAACAGATCTTATGCGAGACCTGGGTGGAGCGGTTATGTTTTCAAAGTTCGACGTTCGACAAGGGTACAATAACATCAGAATCAAGGAGGGAGACGAACACAAGGCGGCGTTCAAGACAAGACGAGGACTTTTTGAACCAACAGTCATGTACTTCGGTCTGTGTAACTCACCAGCTACCTTTCAGGCGTTCATGAACGAAATCTATCAACCCATCATCGCCAAGTTCGCAACAGAGGGCACGCATATACGCATCTACATGGACGACATCGCGGTCGCCACCAATGACTGTGGAACTTTCCAGCGAACGAATCAATCACACACGGCTGCAGTTTCAGCCGTTCTAGCAGTGGCGGCAGCCCACGACCTCTACTTCAAATTATCAAAATGCGCCTTCCATGTCCCATCTATTGATTACCTGGGGGTAATCCTTGAAAAGGGGATGACGCGCATGGATCCAGCAAAAATTTCGGGCGTCCGCACATGGCCAACACCAACGAAAGTCAAAGATGTACGCAGCTTCTTGGGGTTTTGCAATTTTTACCGTCCCTTTATTCGAGGTTTTGCCACCATCGCCAAACCGATGAACGAATTAACAAGAAAGGACGTCGAATGGCACTGGGGACCAGCCCATCAAACTGCATTCGAAACGCTCAAAACTCGCATCACGACTAATCCAGTTCTCGCTCACCCAGATCCAGAGGTACAATACGATCTCGAAGTCGATGCGTCAGGATTCGCCGTCGGAGCAGTGCTCATGCAGAAGGGAACGGATGGCAAGAAGCACCCACTAGCGTTCTACTCAGCCACTCTCAATGAGGCCGAACGCAACTATGACATATACAATCTGGAGTTGCTAGCCATCGTAAAAGCGCTACGAAATTGGAGATATCTATTGGTGGGATCGCCACACAAGGTCAGGGTATTCTCCGACCATATGAACCTACAATACTGGCGAGATCCACAGAAAATCAGCCGACGAGTAGCGCGAGAAGTCCTGGAACTGGAGGAATACGACATTGAGATACATCATCTCAAAGGAAGAGCTAACGGTAGAGCAGATGCGTTGTCACGAAGGCCAGACTATGACACGGGGGAGAAAGACAACGAACGCGTCACGGTACTACCAAACAAGATCTTCATACGTACGGTAACGGGAATCTCACCAAAACCCATTATACAAGAAGAAGCCCGAGTCGCAGCATGGGTAAGCCCCCATGAACTCAAGAAAATAGAGGGCGTATGGTTCAAGAATGGAAAAGTAGTAGTCACTACAACAAAGGACGAAGAGCTGAGGGAAGTCATAAAACCCTATCACGACGCATTAACAGCAGGACACCCAGGCATAGCAAAAACAAGGGAACTGCTAGCCCGACACTATTGGTGGCCAAACATGAAGGTCGACGTAATGAACTACGTGCAAGGATGTGCGGAATGCCAACGACACAAGGTCAATACTCGACCCACCAAGGCACCACTCGAACCTATTTACCCGCGTCCAGAAGCTACCCCGTTTGAAGTCATCGCGGTAGACTTCATAACCAAGTTACCCCCATCAGAAGGGTATGACTCGATTCTGACAATCACGGACCACGATTGCTCCAAAGCAGCAATCTTTCTGCCTTGCAGAGAGTCAATATCGGGAGAGGAAACTGCAATGCTATACGCTCAGAAAGTACTCCCTCGATTCGGACTCCCGAGCAAGATAATTAGTGACAGAGACCCCCGATTCGCAGCAAAGTTCATGAGAGAACTTTGCAAAACGCTTCAAATCCAGCAAAATATCTCCACCGCGTATCACCCAAGGACGGATGGACAATCCGAACGCTCAAATCAGTGGTTGGAGCAGTACCTCAGACTCTGGGCAAATCAGAAACAAGACAACTGGGCCGCTCAACTACCGCTAGCAGAATTCGCTCACAATAACGCGATAAGCAGCACCACGAAACAAACCCCGTTTTTCACGCTGATGGGGTATCACCCAAGAGATAAATGGGCGTCAGGGACAATCACCTTGCCCAGTGTATCTAATAGGGTAGAACAACTGATGGAAGCCCGACGGAGCGCTCAGGAGAACATGATAAAGGCCCAGAAGTCGTGGATCAAACATAAAGATACGCCCAGATACGCCTTGGGAGACCAAGTATGGTTAGACGGGCGTAACTTACGAACCAATCAACCCACTCCCAAGTTGGCGCCCAGGAGACAAGGTCCATTTGAAGTGGTTCAGGTGATGTCCCCTGTGAATTATCGGCTCAAATTGCCTCCGCAGTGGAAGATACATGACGTGTTTCACACAGATTTGTTGACACCTTACAAAGAAACACGCCTACACGGCGCAAACTACCTCCAACCACCACCCGAACTGATCGAAGGGGTGGAAGAATACGAGGTCGAAAAGATACTAGACTCAAGAAGGTGGGGACGAGGACGCAAGCTTCAATACCTCATCAAGTGGAAGGGGTATGCGGACTCTGAAAACCAATGGGTCCCATGGACAGATGTCCATGCGGAAAAAGAGATAAGGAAGTTCGCACGGTTGAACCCAGAGGCTGAAACTCACATAAAAGCAGCCTCGTCAGAGTCGGTAACATTATCTCCCTCTCTACCCAACAACCTTACTCCACTCCACAACTCAATGGCTCATGTCCCTCTCTCCATTATCAACATTGACGAGGTCACCATCCCCCACGTTAATACCCTCAGCACCTACGATGGAAACAACAACGTCGACGACCAATTCTGCTCAGCCTTCGAGCACGTTCGAGCCGTCGCAGAACAAGACCAAGCCGCCCGAGACCTGGCCGAGGCTCGCAGGCGATTCCCCACACCCGCAAGCGGAAGAATGGAGGACGATGAGGAGGGAGTACGACCTATTGAAGGAGGTGATGTCCGCATGGAAGATGGACCAGATAGCGAAGAAGACGGCAGCGGAGAGGAGGATGAGGATCAAGCTATTGATGAGGCGAGTCTCCACCAGTCCACAGCCTCCCTCACTACCACCGTCATCGGCAGCGTCAACCCGTCCGACGCCTCCCTCGCCACCACCGCCGTCGACGACACCGACAGCGAAGATGAAGACGACGACAGCGACGAATCTTACCATGCAGCCAGGGTCGTGTGCGTCCAGTGCGATAATCCACCCAATTATTGCCACTGCGCTCCCCTGCCTATACCTCCCCAAGTCCGCCTCGTTACCGAAGAAGCCGATGATGAAGCGAGCCGACCACCGCCAGTTGCTGTTATCTACGGACCAACGGCGGAACAAGGATACAACGCGCGAGGGCTACCCCCCTATGCAAGGGAAGGGAGTGACCCATCGCCCTTCGTTACGCGCCGAACGAATGCGTCGGGGCGCCCTCTCCGTGCCCTATCGCCTACCCCAGGCGGATTCATCCTCAACAATGGGATGAATTGGGTACCGATGGTCATCGAACACGAGGGTCGACGAGTCCCCGCCAAGTACGTCCGAGTCCGTATGTTAGACAACCCGGAGGTGTTCGGCACGATGGGGAGGCACTCCCCTGTTTACCGCGCGGACATCCATGCCGAACCATGCCGAGACATGGGCCCGTCAGCTGAGTACACCCGTGAAGAGCTCGGGTATTTCCGCACTGACTTCCGTGGACGGCGACAGGTAGACGAAGCCCTCGCTCGCTTGGGGGACATTTCCCTTCAAGCCGAAGTGAGGCGTTACCGCGCGTCCATGGAAGTCATCGCCGAGCTCGAACAGGCGATCAAGAAGCTGGAGGACGACATCTTCGTCCACATCGACAGGGCCATGCACTCATCACGGCGCCTGGGGCGAGCTCATGCGCTCAGGAGGGTTCGAGACGAGCACGAGACCGACGTGGGCCTCACCACGGTTACGAGTTGGGTTGTAGAGCGTGGGCGCTCACCCTTGTGAAGGGGGTGATGTTACGTCCCGGGTCATGGTATGTATCTGACCTAACCCATAAGTCATGGGACGTATAGGCACGTGATTGCATGACGTCGTGACAGGCTCACATTTCTTACTTCTGATGATTACTGATACTAGTACGATACGATGACTGAGGACTTACTGTACGATTACTGAGCACTAGTAGTAGTGGCGTTTGTCTTAGTGGATGATTACCCAGCAGTAGTAGGATTAGTGGACGATTACCCAGCAGTAGTAGTAGTGGCTGTATCGCTGACGAAGGCGTACAGTCAAGAACTAGTTATAAGGAAACTGTCGACTGATGTAGTCGACAGTTTGACTCTCTTGTACCATTCTCTGAATCTAGTCGGCTTCTATCCGTTCAGAAGTCCGCGTGTATTCGCGTCCCCTTAGGAAGGCACTTTCAGGTGTCCTTAGGTCTTGGTTACACCTTCGCGTGTTAACACATCCTGCTGAGTCATATTCCTCTTGCCATCGCGTGTAGGAGCCTAAGTCAGGCTACGAACGTAACAACCACCTTCTGATGGGTACAATTCAATACTCACCGTTACAGACCATGATTGCTCAAAGGCGTCGATATTCATCCCTTGCCGAGAATCACTATCAGGAGAGGAAACGGCCATGCTTTACACTCAGAAGATACTGCCACAATTTGGGCTGCCAAGTAAGGACATCAGCAACTGAGACCCCCAATTTGTGGCAAAATTCATGAGAGAACTATGTCGAGTTCTCCAGATACAGCAGAGCATATCAACCGCATACCACCCAAGGATGGATGGACAATCAGAACGCACCAATCAATGGCTGGAGCATTACCTATGACTCTGGGTAAATGAGAGGCAAGATAATTGGGCAGCTCAGTTGCCAATAGCAGAGTTTGCTCACAACAACACGATGAGTAGCACCACCAAGCAGACCCCGTTTTTCACGCTAATGGGGTACCATCCAAGGGATAAATGGGTGTCAGGTACAATCCACCTACCAAGCATGTCAGGGCGATTGGAACAATTAAAGGAAGCTCGTCGGAGCGCACAGGAAAACATGATAAAGGCCCAGAACTCATGGGTCAAACACTGAGATACGCCTAGGTATGCTATTGGAGATCAAGTATGGCTAGACAGGCGCAATCTATGGACCAATCAACCTGCCGCCAAGCTTGCGCCCAGGAGACAGGGGCCGTTCGAAGTAGTGCAGGTGATGTCCCCTGTGAATTATTGGCTCAAGTTACCTCCGCAATGGATGATACATGACATGTTTCACACAGATTTTCTCACACCTTACAAAGAAACATGCATGCACGGCACAAACTACTTATGCCCACCTCCTGAATTAGTCGAAGGCATGGAAGAATATGAAGTCGAAAGGGTACTAGACTCTAGGCGACATGGTTGAGGGCGCAAACTCCAGTATCTTATCAAATGGAAAGGATACGCCAACTCGGAAAATCAGTGGGTCCCGTGGAACAACGTTCACGCAGAAGAAGAGATAAGGAAGTTCAAACGATCGAACCCAAGGGCTGAAACTCACATAAAAGCAGCCTTAACAGGACCATCGATACCTCTATCCTACCAGCCTCCTCACAACATGTCCAATGCCCCTCTCACCATCATTAACATCGACGAAATCCCCTATGTCAACACCCTCGCCACCTACGACACCAACAACAATGTGGACGACCCCTTATGCTCAGCCGTTGAGCACGTTCGAGCTGCCGCCAAATGAGAAGAACGAGCGCAACAAGAACGCGACCTGGCCGAGGCTTGCAGGCGATTCCCCACACCTGCAAGTGGCAGAGTGGAGGAAGATGAGGGCGGAGTATGACCTCTTGAAGGAGGTGATGTCAGCATGGAGGCAGGATCAGATAGTGAAGAAGACAGCGAAGGAGAGACGGATGAGGATACAGTTGCTGATGAGGCAAGTATCCTCCAGCCCTCCACCGCCTTCAGCTCGACCACCGCTGTCAATCATTACACCAGTGAAGATGACGATGACGACAGCGACGAGTCCTACACGTCACTTGGGTTGTGTGCGTCCAATGTGAAAACCCCCCGAACTACTGCCACTGTGCACCCCTACCGGTGCCCCTACAAGTCTGCACCATTACCGAAGAAGCTGACGATGTCACCAGCCGATCACCGCCAATTGCTGTTGTCTATGGACCAACGGCGGAGACTGGGTATGAGGCACGAGGCCTACCACCATACTGCGCCGAACGCGACCCCTCACCAGTCACTTCACGCTGAACGCATGCGACAATGCACCCTATCCATTCCATATCACCTACTCCCGGCGGATTCATCCTCAACAATGGGATGAATTGGGTCCCAATGGTCATTGAACACGAAGGATGATGGATCCCCACGAAGTATGTGTGGGTCCGGATGCTGGACAACCCAGAGGTGTATGGAACGATGGGGAGGTACTCGCCAATTTACCAAGCCGATATTCATGCCGAGCCATGCCAGGACATGGGGCCCCGCAGCTGAGTACTCCCGAGAAGACCTGCAATACTTCCGCACTGACTTCTGCGGAAAGCGACAGGTAGACGAGGCCCTCGCTAGGCTGGGGGACATATCCCTCCAAGCCGAAGTAAGGTGCTACCGCGCATCCACGGAAGTCATCACCGAGCTTGAAGCGGTGATCAAGAAACTCAAGGACGACATCTTTGTCCATGTTGATTGGGCACGACACTCAGCAGCAAGATTAGGGCGCGCGCATGCCCTCAGGAGGGTACAAGATGAGCACAAGACAGATGTGGGACTCACTAGGGTAACGAATTGGGTAGTTGAGCATGGGCGCTCACCCTTGTAAAGGGGGTGATGTTATGATTCGCCAGTATTGGTCAGTGTAAGCGGGATGACGAGTCGCTCCCAAAACTTACTAAGGGACTGTTTCTGATTACTCATGTATGACTGTATGATTACTGATTGTCTTAGTGGACGCTTACCTAGCAGTAGTAGTAGTGGCTGTATCGCTGATGAAGGTGTACAGTCAAGACCAGTTATAAAGCAGCTGTCAACTGATGTGGTTGGCAGCTTAACACTTTTGTACCATTCTCGAATCTAGTCTGGTTCTCTCTTCCAGACAGGCCAACCAGTGACTCGCTCCCTTAGGAAGGCACTTTCAGGTGTCCTTGGACCAATCAGTCACACCTGCACGTGTTGACTCATCTTGCTAAGTCACACTCTTATCCGTCATCGCGTGTAATAGCCTAAGTCAGGCTCGGGTCGTAACCGACCATTACATGATAGCAATGTCATCCATGTCTATTTGTATATTGGTCCCTTCTGCTTTGAACTTCACGATCACTGGCCAATAGATGTCATTCATGAAGGCCTGGAATGTAGTCAGTGAATTGCATAGTCCAAAATACATAACCATTGGCTCGAAAAGTCCACATCGGGTTTTGAATGCGGCTTTATGCTCGTCCCCATCTTTGATGTGAATGTTATTGTATCCCTGGTGAATGTCAAACTTGGTGAATAACACGGCTCCTCCCAGGTCTCTCATTAGTTCTGTGATCAAGGGAAGGGGATATTGGTTTTGTACGGTCCATTGGTTGAGCACCCTATAGTCTTGTATGGGTCAAAGCTTCCCCTCCTTCTTTTTGATGACGAAAAAGGACAATGTGTAAGGGGATTGTGACAGTTGTATGTATCCTTTAGCTAATTGTTCGTTGATGAAGGTGTCCAGTGCTTCATCTTCAGTGGCTGTCATGGGGTATACCTTACAATTGAGGGCTGTGGGGGCCCCTGGCTGTAGTACAATAGCGTGATCATATGGCCGTTGAGTGGGAAGTTGTGTTGAGGCTTCTTCATCGAAAACCTTCCAAAATGGTTCATATTGTGGAGGTAGGAGGACCTCCTTTTGTGAAAGCTTGGCAGCTGCTGCAAGTTCGGTAGCAGTGGTGTTTATTCTTTGTCCTCTGGCATCTTCTCCTTCAAGTTGTCGGACAATGTCTTCCTTCTATGCTGCTAATAGGTGAGCCAACACTTCTTGTTGGTGGCTTGTGTTGACGGTTTTAATGAGGATGGGAAGGTGTGCTTGGGCAATGGTCCCTTGTTGCCAATCAAATTGAGGTTCATAAGCAGCAAGCCAAGGATATCCAAAGAGGATGTCTTCCTTCCCTATGTCTGTAACTAGAATCCTCATTTCTTTGTCTTTTCCCCCCACTGTGATGTGGAGGATCACATAGCTGGTAATTTGTCTGGCTTTATTGGTGGTATTGTCATTGTTGTAGATCTTTTTTGGTTTGTCTAAGGTGCGAGTTTTTATCCCTATTCCTTTTAGGAATCATGCACTCACAAAGTTATTGGTAGCTCCTGAGTCTACCAGTGCTTTAATGTCAGCCATGTTGTAACATGTGTGTACCTGAGCTGGCACTTTCATAGATCGGTAGTGCATAATGTACACAGAGTTACAACAAAGTGCCCTCACCCAGGCCACCAGGTTCAGGTGTCTGAAAAATCCATCCCCATTAACTTCTGCAGGATCAAGTCCTTTACTTCATCTCCTTCACTTACCACTCCTCAAAGCCAGTCCTCTGCCTTGTCATCATTTGTTTTGGATGTGTCCTCTGTTGCTCATATCTGGGGGTTTCGTTGGTTGTGGCGAGGCTGCCTGCAGTCCCAACTAAAATGCCCCTTTTTGTTGCAGTTGTAGCACTGAATTTGGCTGAGGTCCTGTCATCTCTCATGTCTCCTGGCTAGGTATCCTTCTCATGGTTGGAATGGTGGATGAGGCGGGTGATTGTTAAGGATGTCTTCTGCTCCCACAAGCCTTCCTTGTACTCTGTCGGCTGAGGTGTCCATGGCATCGGGGTTGGGTAGTGGTGCTAGGAGTTTAGCCAGTGCTCCTGTCCTGTTAGTGCTGCCTTTGAAGGTGTTGAGGTTTCCACACACTGTCTGCATGTGTATCCACTTTTGTTGTCTTTTGAGGGCAGAGGCTCTCCATTCTTCATATGTCCTGGGGTCATCGTGTTGGTACATGGCTTTGTAGAGGGCCCTTTGCAATCCTTTGATGAAATACTTGAGGGTTTGCTCGGCATTGATGTTGTATCTGGTGTATCGAACTAACTGTTCAAATAGTGCTATGTAGTCATTGATCTTGCCTTCTTTTATATGTATCCTGGCATCCAGTTGGGCCTGTGCCAATTCTTTGCTGAGCATGTCAGCAAACTGTTGTCTGAAGGCTTGTACTTGTAGGATGCTCTCCCACAACCTATTGTCAAATTGGTTGATGCCTCTTCCAATTTCTCTGACCAACCACTGGCTGGCGGACATGACCCATGCATTAACTAAGTCTCCCTGCACATAAGTGAGGAACAACATAGCTTTCTGATACTTGTTCCTCATGGCAGGGTGGTTTGTGTTTACTCCAGCATATACTTCCCACTGGAGGATGAATCCTTCTGCTTTTGCTCTGGCACCATTGAAGGGATTAGGTGGATTCCTTATGAATTTGTTGCCCCCTCTGTCTTGGTTAGCAGGTGGTTGTCTGGGAGCCATCAGTGGTCCTCCTCCACCTCCTCCTGCAGGTGGTGGCCCTCCTTGATTTGGGTTTATCCTGAGGAATGGGTAATTGCATATCTCTTCCCCTCTGTTTACTCTTGCCTCTTCATCGGGGCAGTCAAATTGATGGAGGTCAAAGCCTCTGGGTTGGTCTGGTTGGTCAGGCCCCATTGCTCTGCAGGCTGCTTGAAGGTCTTCAGGTTGTAAGTCCACTACATGTCCTGTCCTTTTGTCTATTACAAGCAGTCATGGTGCTTCTATCATGGTTTGAGTTGCCATGAGAGGGTCAGGGATGTGTAATGTAGCTGTTTGTTGAGCTAGTTTGTCCACTTCTGGTTTGTAAACGTTGATTGGTTCTGGATCTTTGGCTAAAATTGACAGTGTGTGAGCTCTCTCACTGGTGAGACTTGTGTCCGACCAGGCAGGGGTGCGGTGCTGCAGTTCTGGTGAGATAGGTGTTGATTCTGGTTCTTCGGGTTGGCTGTCAATTCTTCCTTGATCAGGTATCAGTCATGCATCTGCTAAGGCTATGTTTCAGTTCAAATCATTGGCAGCCAGTTGGGCAGCTTCGAAATAGTTTTGTGTTCAATTCCACCTGAGTTCTACCCAGCAACACCTCTCCCTGTTGAAGACTATGGGGTGATACCTTTGTGCAGTGGCTGCTTTGGCATAATAGCCCGTGTTATAGTGTGCTAAGTCTCCTGTTCTTCTAGAATCATCGATATGCCTCCACCTGACTCATCCTATGAGGTATCGGACTGGGGTGTCTTGTTCTCTTGCAAGTATTTGGTAGGGTTGGAAATCCCACCTGTCTTTGGTGTTTATCGTCACTATGGCATATGGAGAGCTTGATGCTAATGTAATGCACTTGTGGCACACGTGCTTGACTTAAGCAGTAAACACAGTGGCGAGAGTCAGAGAGACTTATCTGAGGTACCAATGCTGCTTGTAGCGTGGCTAGTTGAGGACATCTGAAAACACCTCCCTAAGGTATTGTCAGAGCAGTCAGGTTATGCAGAGAAGAGAACCCAAGATTGTTGTTTGAGGTACAAAAGCGTCAAGCTGTCGACCACATCAGTCAACAGCTTCCTTATAAAGACTACATTGGCGTGCACCTTTGTCAGCAACAACACCACTACTACTACGCTTGATAATCATACAGTCATCATACCGGGGTTGAGTAAGTATTTGAGAGTGACTCGTCATCCCACTTACTCTTCATTCCATGAGACAATCGTTACACTGGGTGTGTTTAAGCATCAGGACAGTCTGGAACATCCAATTGGTGATGTAAAGGAATTCTCAGGACTAATACAACACTTTCATAATTAAGAACATCAAGTCATTCTTACCTAGCCATATCATCAGATGCTATTAGGTTGAGGGCAGTGTGCAACATCTGCTAATGTGGAAGTCAGACTGATTCAATGCCTGGAATTATATAAGTGTTGTATGGACCCTGGGTGTTCCTGCACATCACCCAATGTATGTCCCAAACTATCCTAGTGCTTTAACACACATAGGATACACCCATACATCATGGAATGCCCCTGCTTTTCCAATTGGAGGTTATGATCTAGTATACTAATGACAATTGTAATAACACTATATCCTGCAGGGAATCACCCATTGGATGTCCCATACTATCTCAGTGCTTTAACACATGTAGTGTACACCCATTCACACACAACTACAAATTAAAGTGCTTATACATCATGGAACACCCTTGCCCTTGCCAATTGGAGGTCATGATCTAACATACTAATGACAATTGTAATAATGCTATATTCTGCAGGGAATCACCTTTGGATGTCCCATACCATCCCAGTGCTTTAACTCATGTAGTGTACACCCATTCACACACAACTACATATTAAAGTGCTTATACGTCATGGAACACCCTTGCCCTCGCCAATTGAAGGTCTTGATCTAACATACTAATGACAATTGTAATAACATTATATTCTGCAGGGAATCACCCATTGGATGTCCCATACTATCCCAGTGCTTTAACACATGTAGGGCCATTCACACACAACTACATATTAAAGTGTTTACACATCATGAAACACTCTTGTGCTTGCCAATTGGAGGTTTTTAACTCACCCACTAACCAACTATTTTAATATTACTGGATTCACCCTGCAGATGTTCTGGACCATCACATACAATTTAAGGGATGACACCCCACAATATCTATTGTGTTCAAACACTTTAATATGTGATTGTAAGTTTAAATAAGTGTTTTAGGAGTGTTGCAGCATTCAGGCAGTTCAGAACATCCAATGGGTGATTCCCTGCAGAATATAGTGTTATTACAATTGTCATTTAATTGGTCAGATTGTGACCTCCAATTGGCAAGGGCAAGGGTGTTCCATGATGTATAAGCACTTTACTATGTAGTTGTGTGTGAATGGGTGTACACTACATGAGTTAAAGCACTGGGATGGTATGGGACATCCAATGGGTGATTCCCTGCAGAATATAGTGTTATTACAATTGTCATTAGTATGTTAGATCATGACCTCCAATTGGCAAGGGCAAGGGTGTTCCATGATGTATAAGCACTTTAATTTGTAGTTGTGTGTGAATGGGTGTACACTACATGTGTTAAAGCACTGAGATAGTATGGGACATCCAATGGGTGCTTCCCTGCAGGATATAGTGTTATTACAATTGTCATTAGTATACTAGATCATGACCTTCAATTGGAAAAGCAGGGGCATTCCATGATGTATGGGTATCCTATGTGTGTTAAAGCACTAGGATAGGTTGGGACATCCAATGGGTGATGTGCAGGAACACCCAGGGTCCATACAACACTTATATAATTCCAAACATTGAATCAGTCTGACTTCCACATTAGCAGATGTTGCACACTGCCCTCAACCTAATAGCATCTGATGATATGGCTAGGTAAGAATGATTTGATGTTCTTAATTATGGAAGTGTTGTATTAGTCCTGAGAATTCCTTTACATCACCAATTGGATGTTCCAGACTGTCCTGATGCTTAAACACACCCAGGATACCTCCATGTTCACACACACAGAGCATTTAAACATAATAAATACTGTGGAGAACTACTAACTGGATGTCCCAATCCATATTTGTACTCTAACACTCATAGGACATTTGTTACAACCTGTTGCCTGACTCATGAGAAAAACCTGCCTTATTTGGTAGGACATGTAATGCTGGAAACCCTTAAGATTCTTCTCCAGCAAAAATGGGGCCATGGGGCCGTTTCTTTTCCTTACTTAGTCATGGACTTGCTTCTTCTCTATTGTTCTCCCTCTTTTGGATGTTTTCTCTTACACTTCCATCCCATGTGATTACTGCAGACTGCTGCGCATTACTGTGGATGGTGTCATTTATTTGTTCTTTACAAACATACCATTATCTATATAAACTCAACTCTTAGGTACCTTGTATCCTTAGACTTGACTTCTTTACCACAACAGTGCTTGTATTCCCTTCATGGGGGTTACTTCAGATCTGTGTGCCCTCAAGTCTCAGACTTCCCTCTCACATCAAAGTGTACTCCACTTAATACTTGTTATCCACTTAACACTTGCTGATTATAGGCTGTTACTCCCTTACCCAGAAAACACCAGAACTAGACTCACACTCGTCATGTAGAACACCCCCCACTGTGGCATTACAACATT